>LDKF01000180.1:47412-60512 GCA_001026735.1 Rotylenchulus reniformis | reverse complement strand
AGTTTAAAATTGGAACATTTTTTTATGAAAATGTATAAAATACCGGGGCCAAATGATGTTGTTGCTTCTGCTGACTCTTCTGTTGTTGCTGATCAGTGCGCGGAAGAAATCGTTGGGTTGTCAGAGGATCGTTGGCGGCCAGCGCTCGTTGCCCTGTGTTCGATGCCGTCATCATCGGCACAATTCCATCACCGCGCGAGGCTGAACCAAATTGACGTTGTTGAGGTGGCAACGGTTGTTTCTGAACCAGGAAAAAAATAAGCGGGCAAAAAAGGTGGATAATTCCATCAAAAGATATGCCATGCCGACTTTTGTGAATATACATTTTATGCCATTCAATTCAACCTGACTAATAGTGAAAAATTAAAAATGTATTTTTGATATTTTATATTTTTATTAATCGAATACAAAAGTTCGAGCATGAGTCTTTGTTGGAAACTGGGATTTGTTTCTGGTTTGGACAAAGCTTGTGACCACAGATCCGGAAAAAACTGGCTGATAAAAAATTTGGATAAAAAAGCACTCATAACCTATTAGGAGTTAGGAGGGCCGTGATTTTAGACAAAGCATTTTTTAGCATTTTTGAGCAATATTTTGGCACTTTTATGTGCATTTTTCATTCCTATAATGCAGGGGCATAACGAGCCGAAGATTTCAGGGGGGGGGCTATGTACAAAATTTTCAAAAATAAATATGGCTTAAAACGCCTTTTTGACGTTTTTAAAAAATTAGAATTTTTTATTTTCGAAATTTATTTTCCGACAGTTGACACTCAATCACTCCTCGGGAGCTGGTCTCCGGCCGCCGGAGAAATTTTTGACTATTTTTGAAGGAAATCGATCATTTTTTGCTCCAAATTTTTCAAAAAAATTTTTCCAAAAAATTTCAACAGGGGACCCTTTTCATTTTTTTGGAGTTTTAAAAATTTCAGGGGGGGCTTCAGCCCCCCTTAGCCCCCCCCCCCTTCGTTACGCCCCTGCTATAATGCTATAATAAAAAATTATTGTAAATCGCATCTTATTAACATCGATATTTTTGTATATCTAGGACAGGATTCTAAATTGCTCTGCTGGTCAAAATCTTGTAAAAATCCTGATTATATTGCACTTACAAAAAGTGCAGAATCAGCAGCAGCAGGTTGCAGTTGTAGCGAAGATGTTCGGTGCTGACTGTGAGATTGCGGCTGAAAACTTCCATGAAATTGCTGTTGACAAAGGACATCGAAGTTCTGTCGTTGGGATGGCTGCCCGCTTGAACCTGAACTTTGTTGTGTTGGTGGCAGAAGTGCATTCTGCTGAAATGGCTGTTGAAGCGATGTTGGCACCTGAAAAACATCAACAGATACAATAAATAGATAAAAATTATTTGTTGTCTGTCTCGGAATAGCTGAAAGAGTCACAACATTCAACAAAAATGCACTATTTGGTCCAAAATTGGTATTTTATATCGTCTTGTAAAAATGTTTTTTCTTTTGTGAAAAAATTTTCTCCAAAAATTTTCCCACCAATATCTATTTAGGAAATTTTTCTTAAAATATTTTGGGTTCATTTTTAAGAATCTGTGTTGATAATTTTTTTGCTATGTTTTTTGCGAAAAAATAATTTTAAAAATGTCAATTTCATATACCTATTCTTTTTTACCCCCTCCTCAAATTTTTTTTTGAACTTGTGATAATACTTTTTATACACTTTAGATATTTTTTTTATAAAATGGTTACCGATGAAGCATCTTGCTGATGAGAGGAGTTACGTAGCTCCAACCAGCCTCTCAACATGACCGCAGCAAAATTGCAAGAGTTTGCTCCTTGTTGCAGCAGGCATGCAGCAGATGCACAGCGACCCGCAACTTCCTCCATTGATGCAGGATCCATGTGATTGAAAGTGTTGCCAATTTGCTGGAGAAAATCAGCGAGATGTTGTTGGCATAATTGTTGCGCTCGGTGCAATTCCGCCAATTGTCGCGCTCGGTCCATTTCCGCTTTGGCCTCCATTATCAATTCCTTTGCCTTCTATAAAGAGTGAAAGAATATTAGATATGGATTACATATTTAGGCCAGGCTCGACCCTTTCGGGGGGGGGGGAATATGTAGAAAATTTTTTGAAGCTAATTTTTAGGGATGCATTAAAAAAGGCTGAAAAAATTAAATTTTCAGTATATTGAGGGGTGCCGGCGACCCCGATATGTGCCGCTGGAGAAATTTTTTCGAATTTCAGGCATTTTTATTAAGAATATTGGTGAGATTTCACTAACGTGCAGCCCCCCCCCTAGCCTTCCGGCTACAGGTCCCAAGTTCCCAGGACCGAAGATCCCAAAAACTTCCCTTCATTCAAAAACTTTTTTTAAAACATTGCTAGGCCAAAACTATAAAAAGCAGAAAGGTGTAGAATTTTAAGACCCATCTTTGGCCTTTTTAGTTTTTCGAATTTCCCCGAAAAATTTTGAATTTTTTGAAATTTTCGAAAAAATGCAAAAAATCGATATTTTTTACAATTTCAAAAATTTCCAAGGAAATTCGGGGAAATTCGAAAAACAAAAAGGCCAAAGGTGGGGCCTTAAAATTCTACATCTTTCTGCTTTTTATAGTTTTGGCCTAGCAATGTTTAAAAAAAAGTTTTTGAATGAAGGGAAGTTTTTGGGATCTTCAGTCCTGGGATCTATGGACCTGACGGTGCTATGTCGTTACAAAAAAAATATCAAAATGGGCGTTACAAAAAAAAATATCAAAACTCAATATGTCATCTAAAAACTTTTTTGTTAGACCTGTTAGACCAAAAGTATAATAGACAAAGATGTGCAGAATTTTATGCTCTATCTACTGGTATAAAATTTTTTACGAATTTCGAACAACAAATGTCGAAAAGGGTAGAAAAAACCATAATTTTCGATATTTTCGACTTTTTTCGACATTTGTTGTTCGAATTTCGTAAAAATTTTTATACCAGTAGATAGAGCATAAAATTCTGCACATCTTTGTCTATTATACTTTTGGTCTAACAGGTCTAACAAAAAAGTTTTTAGAGGGCATATTGAGTTTTGATATTTTTTTTGTAACGACTCAGCACCGACCTGACCCCTTTTTATTCTAATCCATCCTAGACCTATGTTCCTTATTGGTTTTTAGATTTATTTATTTTGTATGTAATTTTTGTTTTATTTGCTGAAATCGATTACTTATCTTACTAATTCTTAGGATTACCCAAGTGTATGTAACATTTCCCTCATCCGTTTTAACTTTTAAATGATTGCGTTTTTGCTACACTTGTGGACATGAAGAATGTTCCAGCCTTTTTTAAAGCTATAGTTTGACAGACATTTTCCTTTTTTTCCTACCGTTCTCTTTTTTTGCATGTTATTTCGTTATTATTCATTTCTTTAATCATTGGAGGATGCAAGTTAAACACGGTGCGGTGGCAAAAGACCGACACCCAAAAGACCGACAAATCAGAAGACCAAAAGAATTCTTTTTCTGAAGCTTGCTTAAGCCAAAACTATAAAAAACAAAGATGTGCAGAATTTTATACTCTCTTTTTAATTTTTGGAATTTCCTTGAAAAATTTTGAAATAGATCGGAAAAAATCGATTTTTCGCATTTTGGAAAATTTCAAAAATTTTCAGGGAAACCAGTAAAACCCAAAAATGCTAAGAGATAAAGAGATAGAAAGCATGCATAAAATTCTGCGTGCTTTTATAGTTTTTGGCCTCCAAGGTTCAAAAAAAAATTTGGTTCAATCTTCAAAGTGTCGGTCTTTTGCCACCGCACCTTGTTTACCATACCAATGATTAAAGAATATGAATAATAACGAAATAACATGCAAAAAAAGAGAACGGCAGAAAAAAAGAAAATGTTTTCAAACATTTCGCTTCAAACTATAGTTTTAAAAAAGGCTGGAACATTTTTCATGTCCACAAGTGTACCTTAGTATATGCGAAAAATTTTGTCGAAATTTTATTTAAAAAAATTGTATTGAGAAAAATTTGATCACCGATTATTTGATAAAACCTTGGCCCAGGGGACCAACTCGAATTCGACCGATTTTTTGCGAAATTCATATTTTTCTAGTTTTTTTTGCCGGTATCTAATGCATATTCAAGAAGCGAGGTCAAGCGCTATTTTCGATTTACAAACCAATTCTAGCCAAAAGCTGGCTTTTCTATGCAATTTTAAGTTTTTTTATTTAAAATTTAAATCAAAAATCTTTTAATTTGGAGCTCACTATGCGCTCATCATATCACCTTTTACGTTCTACTTATGGTATATTTAGACAAAAAAACGATGGCAAATCAGAAAAAACGCAGCATTATGGATTTTTGTTTTCTGCTGTGGAAGGCGGAGGGATAAGATCAAAATGATTGTGGGAGAGGGAGGGCGAAATTCACTACCATACAAACAAAATTTCACTGATGTATGACATGCCACCGGCGGCCATCCGTCAGTCATGGCGTAGTGACAGAACATCCCACACAGAATATCCCCGGACAAAACATCCCCAAGGACAGAACATCCCCACGCAAAACTTCCCACTACAAAAATGAAATGTCCCCAAAGACAAAACACCTCCAAAAAATAAAAATTCTTGAAAATCCCGAGGACTATTAAATTTTTGAAAAATGGAGGAATATTTAAAATTTTTGAAAAATCGAGGCCTATTTAAAATTTTTGAAAAATCCGAGACCTATTAAAAATTTTGAAAAATCCAAGGCTTATGAAATTTTTTGAAAATCAAAAGGTTATGGTTTTTTGGAAATCTGACACCTGTAATTTTTTGAAAAAACGGGAGGCTATGAAATTTTTTGATATCCGAGGCCTGTGAAATTTTGGAAAAAATCCGAGACCTGTTCTTTGAATTTTTTTGAAATCCGAAGCCTGCGAAAAAAATTTGAAAATTAAAGCCTGTGAATTTTAAAAACTCGAGGCCATGAATTTTTGGAAATCTCAGGCACATGGAATCGGACTGGGTCGTTTCATCCCCCACGTTTCATCGCCAGAGCAAGAAAAATTGTTATAACTCAGCTCAAATGCGACCTAGAGAAACAAGTTCGGTGTCATTAGATAGGCCTAAATGTCTGCTATAAAACGCAAAAGAGATAATAAGGATTGGCCAAGTGAGAAAAAAGTTATGGCCAAATTAGGCACTGAAATCGTGATTTTGGCCAAAGATTTGGCCATAACTTTTTTTCTACTTGGCCAATCCGGATGATCTCTTTAGGCCTATCTAATGACACCGACCTTGTTTCTCTAGGTTGCATTTGAGCTGAGTTATAACAATTTTTCTTGCTCTGGCGATGAAACGTGGGGGATGAAACGACCCCCACCGCATGGAATTTTTCAAGGCCTGTATATAAAGATTTTTTCCGGAAATTCTTTTGGAAATGTTTTGTTGTTTCTGCGTGGGGATGTTTTGTCCGGGGAAGTTTTGCGTGGGGATGTTTTGCGCTGACCCCGTCAGTCATATTCTAGCCCTACAGTGAAAATGATTTTTGGCTCAATTGTAGTTTAGCCGTCCTTAAAACTTTTAGCCATCCTAAAAATTTATTGTTTTTTTACATATTTTATGTCTCTAATTCCCCCCCCCCCTAAAATTGGATTTTTTATTGAAAAAATGACTTCCCTGGGGTAATTTTGACGCTGACGTCAAATTTTTTTTTCGAAAAATCATCCAAAAAGAATTTCTTAGGTTTGGATTTTGAATCTGATTCTGACGTCCATTTTGATGTGATGCGTTATCCGACGTCCATTTTGGATTTTTGTAATGAGGCATCCCCCGGTTATGCACATATTAGTTTGCGGATTCTATGTTCTATGTACATACGGTATCCCGGCTATGCACATATTGTAATTTGGTTTGTGCCACCATGAAATACGCATAGCCGGGATGCCGCATGTAGAACCCGCAAAAGAATATGTGCATAATACATATACCCCCGCAAACGAATATGTGCGAATATGCGAATATGTGGTATGCCGCATTACTAAATTCAAATAGACGTCAGAATCGGATTCAGCGTCAAAAATTACCACCATAGGAGTCATTTTTTAATAAGAAATGAAAAATTTCAACGTCAGCGTAAAAAAGTGAAAATGTTTAAAAAATTGTTAAGGACGGTTTAAAAATTTTACGGACGGTTAAAAGATTTAAGGACGGTGCTAGGTCGTTTGGGCGAAAAGTGCAAGAATGGGCGTTTGGGCAAAAAGTGCAAAAATGAATAACCTACATGTACACGCTACAAAACGCCTAAAAATCCAAAAAAACCAAAAATACTTCAACATTTCAGATTCGTTCATAAAATTCCAACGTTAAAGTTTGATAATTTTTATTACATCATAGGCTAACGAGTGTTTCTAAACTAAATTCCAAAGCTTTTATATTTTTCGAAAATCATAGGCCTATGAAAAATTCAAAAAACCAGTTTGGACCCCTAAAAATGATTGGAGCCATAAAATTTTGATTGGACCTCTAAAAGTCGATTGGACCCCTAAACTGGAGTATAACCAAGCGAAACAGTCTCTTTTTCAGGACTCTAAGATAGGGATTTTATCAAGAACTTTAACTTTGGAATTTTATGAACGAATCAGAAATGTTGGAGTATTTTTGGTTTTTTTGGATTTTTAGGCGTTTTGTAGTGTGTATATGCAGGTTATTCATTTTTGCACTTTGTGTCCAAACGCCCATTCTTGCACTTTTCGCCCAAACGACTCAGCACGTTTAAGGACGGCTAAACTGCAATTGAGCCCTCAGTTCTAATTTTAATTGAGAAAAGAAACAGAAAATGAGAGAGAACACAGGGTAGAGAAAAAGAGCACGAGAGAAGACAAAGTGGTAGAGAAAAAGAGGTACTCCGCGCTAACTATATAACAACGGACTTGCGAAAGATCGAATTCCGCACTTTTCGATGTTTCATTGTCTGCGTTTTGTAATTCGATTTTGGTTTCAGAGGCTTTTTATATTTCCCACTACAGGGTAAAAAATCATTTTTACGGTATATATGTAGGTAAAATAAGAATAGAAAAATGGTAAAGTGAGCGCATTTGGTTGATGCTAGAAAAGTTTTCGAAACTAAATATTTCACTTTATCTCTCCAATTTCTTTCGATGTTTTCCTCAACATAATACATCATTGCCTCTATCCCTCGTCTATAAGTATTCGTGTCGTAATTTTCTTTTCAAACTCACTTTACCATGGTCATATTTATGTCTTACCTACTTATTTATATTGATTGAATTCAAAATAACTTTTTTTGCATAGATTTAGAAGCGAGCAAGAGAATAATAAAAAATAAATAAATAAGGCTTTATGCCACCCTGAATTTTGTACAATGACCGGCTGTTTGTACCAAAGCCAGTAAACTTGTTGGAATTTGCATTAATGTTTTAGCTTTTAGTTGTAAGATTTCCTGGATTAGAATCCAGAATAGTCCTAAACACCTAGATTCTTGATTTGAATTTTGAATTCCAGGGCCCATTTCATAAGATATTGCCTTAAGATATAAAATTGCAAATTAACTTGAAAAATAAATTAAAAAAATAAAACAGGTAAAATGATTTTTTGACCATGTAGTTGAGCGATGAAAAATAAAGGGACTTTTACTTTTTATCCTACAAATGCGAAAAGGAAAGATGCTAGGGCGTTAAAAATAGTGCCAAATGCAATTTTTGGCCGAAAACTTTTTTGTTAGACTTGTTAGACCAAATGTATAAAAAGTAAGGTTGTGCAAATTTTATGTTCTGTCTTCTGGTATTTTTAATTTTTCGAAATTTGGCCAAAAAGTTCGAAATATCCCCTATAAACCATACTTTTGGTATTTTGGGAAAATTTTGAACTTTTTGGACGAATTCCGAAAAAATTAAAAATACCAGAAGACAGAACATAAAATTTGCACAACTTGCTTTTTATACATTTGGTCTAACAAGTCTTACAAGGGAGAGAATGTGGCAGAGAAAAAGAGTATATGTGTGCGCACTGCGCGATACTACAGAACAGCGGACTCACGAAACACGAATGCCACACACCAGCGAAAAAGCCACGTTTCGGTGCAACTCAATAGAACCCAAGCTCATTAGTAGGGCTCGCAAAAATATGGATAAAAAATCGCAAAATATGGCCATAAAATATGGACAAAAAATCGCCAAATATGTACGAAAATACGAAACTTTCTCCAAATATGGACAAAAATATGGAAAAAATGGATAAAAATTAGCGAAATTTTGGCAGAAAAAATGAAAAATTTTTCTTCTAAAAAACATTTTTAATATTTTAAAAATGAATTTACGGAGGAAAAAATAGTTTAATTTCATAATCCTTTTATGAAATTTAACTGAAATTTTTTCCCGAGAATTTTTTTGTAAAAATTTTTTCCAAAATTTTTTTTCCAAAAAATCGTAAATTTTCGGATTTTATGCAATTTTGTTTAAGAATTTTCTTAAAAAATGGCGAAATATGGACGAAAATATGGAATATGGACAAAAAGTCCGAAATATGGAAAAATATGGATCCTAAAATGCAAGCTAGAAGGTTCAAATCAAGTGGAAAACGTGTTTCCAGGCCGTTCTGAGTACGCAGAAAAAATATGGATTTCCATACGTTTGCGAGCCCTACTCATTAGGAATCAACGGCCGAAAACTTTTTTGAAGCTTGCTAGGCCAAAATCATAAGAAATCAATATATGCAGAATTTTATGCTCTATGTTTTAGTCTTTTTAGTTTTTCAAATTTCGGCGAAAAATTTTATAAGTTTTTCGAAAAGAAAAACTGATTTTTCGCATTTATTTTGAAAATTTTGACGCTTCGTCTAATCAGCCAAAGACCATGTGTTGTATGATTTTTAAGGGTCAGATCAATAGAACCCACACTCTCTAGAACCCAAATTTCAAGTTTAGTTTTTCGGATTTTGAAGAATTATTAGGTAGGATTGTCTTTAATTAAATCGTAATACAACATTGTGATAAAGTTAGTTTTGTAGCCCTTTTTTTTGAAAAAATTGATCTCGGCGTTAAAAAGGACCATAGATGACGCATTATTAAAATGGACGTCAGAAACGGATCAACAGAGAACTGGATTTGTAATGTCAGCATCACGGCTATGCAGATCTTCGTTTGCGTGTCCTATATGCGGCATCCTTGGATATGCATATTTATAGTGGCCACACAAACCATATTATTTTTTGGCGTCAGCGTAAAAAGTGACGTTAGAGTGTACGTCAAGATCAGATTCAGCTCAATAAATACCCCTGTGGGAGGTTGTTTTTAAATGATTTTACGGAAATTTTCCAAGAAAAAATCAATTTTCATTTTAACCTTGGGGTGCAATAAAAATTTTCGGCTTTAGATTCCAATGAACTGGATTCTTTTGAGGTGTAGCCAATTTTTAATGTTGACACGTATGCTTATAAAAAAAACAAAAATCCATAGAAATCCAAATTGTTACGGTAAACCGTTAGAAAAAAGTATGTGATAGATAGAGAGGAAAAAAGAAAAAATGCGCCAAATTATTCGTGATAAAAAACTAAATGCTAAAAAATTTTTGATTTCTACGGGATTTTTTGCTGATTTTAAAACATCAAACCAACAATTTTCTAAAGAAATATCAAAAAGGAATGAATAGTAGAGGCCATAGTTTTTAAAAATTTATAACCTAGAATTTGCATAAATTTTCACAGGCCTCGAATTTTTCAAATATTTCCTAGGCCTCCGATTTTTCAGATAATTTTCACAGCTCTCTAACGGAACATATTAGGTAAACGAAATGTGCATTTTGGATGTTTAGACGAAACGTGGGTCAGCGCGTTTCGGTTTTTCGTTGTCGATAGTTTTTTGTAGTTTGTTTTGATGCGTTCGTTATGTGTCCCACCACAGGGTCAAAAATCATTGTTTGCAGTTAAAATATATTGTTTTTTCAGACTCACAAGTCAGACTCACTTTGAGTCCCGACACTCGAATTCATTTATTTTTCATCATGGACTGTAAATTTCTCAAATCAAAGTTACCTACCTATAAAATAGACGTCAGAAAAGTCCGGAATCCCTTTTGGAAAAAAAGGTAAAAGGTAATGAAGCGATTCTCTGCGATTGTTTTGTTAGTAATAGGACCGACAGATACCTAATTCTGAAGGTATAAGCAAAAAATTTTAAAACTTACAAACCCAAAACAAAAAATTAAATATATGTAGAATTTAATGCTCTATTTTTTAGCATTTTTGTTTTTTCAAATTTCTATGAAAATTTTTGAAATTTTCTATAATAACATCTATTTTTGCATTTTTCAAAAAAATACAAAATTTCAGTGAAAACAAAAAATCAAAAATGCTAAACAATAGAGCATTAAATTCTGAATAGGTAATTGTTTTTTTATGGGTTGGGTTTGTAAGCTTCAAAAAAGTTTTTGATTCTATCTTCTTAGTGTCGGTCTTTTGGGTGTAGGTCTTTTGTCACCGCCCATTAAGGATAATCCCATCGTAATTGGAAAAGTGCACAGCACTATATCCGACGAATCGTCTCGATACCAAATTAGAAAATAAAGGATTCCCTAGATTTCCTGATTTTCTGACGTCCATTTTATGTTCTCTGTAACAATTTACACATGCATCGAATAGAGATGCTCGAGACCAGATTTTTCCCGAGACTTGAGAAACGAGACCGAAATTTGACCCCGAGACTCGAGACCCGAGAATTTTTATTTTTTTGTCAAAAAAGTCAAAAAAAATTTGCCAAAAATTTTTGCGTGGGCTGACTGGGGGTTAATAATTGAATCCAAAAATCCTTACATTTATTACAGTATTTTTTCTGAATTAAGGGGGATACCGGTGAGGAGAAAATTTTGAGAATTTTTGCCCTTTTCTTAATAAAATTGATCATTTTTTAAAAATAATTTTACTAAAATAAGGGATGCGGATGGGGGCGGCTCCGATGGGGGCCCACCGGAGAAAAAAGAAATCTCTTAAGAAAAATGGTCATTTTTTGATTAGATTTCAAAAATCCAAAAATGCGGCAATTGACAGAAAGGGGGAAAAATACGGCGAAGAGGCCAAAAATGCCGCTGTTTCGCCACCCTGTTTATGGCAGATTTCAACTTTGGGGGTTAAAATGGACAGGAGAAATTTATTATGATTGTGCGGGTGCGGCGGGAATTTTTTCCGAAATTTGTACCCATTTCATAAAAAAAAATTCATTTTTTTCCTCTTTCCTCCTTCAAAACTCCCCTCCCCACTCACTTCCACCTTCTCCCCTCCACTTTTCATTCAAAAATGCCATAATATCCAGTGTAAAAAAGTCTCGTTTCCGAGACTCAAAACCCGAGACCGAGAGTCGAGACCGAGACACAAAAAACCGAGAAAAGTCTCGAGTCGAGACTCGAGACCGAGAGTCTCGAGCATCTCTAGCATCCGAACAAGATTGTCTTTGTCTCCCCTAAACCTCTTCTATTCGTTCCGTGAATTTTTCCAGTTGAAACGACAGCACTCGCTTTTATTGTTACAATTTTTAATTGGTGAAAAGATTGAAAAAAATCGGCCAGCAATTGAGATGGGACCAGTGTTATCGTGATCCACCAAATTACGATCTGATCCATGATCTGATCTGATATGATCTGATCCGAGGTCCTGGATCAGATCAGGATCAGTCATTTTTTGAAATCCCAGATCAGATCAGATCACGTTCGGATACTTTTTTTGACGTGATCCAAAAATGATCCAAAATTAGGGGTTTTTATTTAAAAAAATGATTTTTGGGTCAAAATCTGGCAAAAATGATAAATTTTCTTAAGAAATGGTCCAAATTACATTTCGCCGGCAGCCCTATCGGGGGCACCGGCAACTCCTAAACTCAATGAAATTTCTTGAAAATAGTGTCTTTAGCCCTTAATTTTTTAATGACTCGATCATTTATCTTCGGGTAAAGGCCTAAGAAGTAATTTGAGAAACATTATATATGTTAATTTTTGAATCCGTAAGGTTCCTTCCAGCGGAGGACCAAAAATTTGTCCAAAATCGAAAAATGAGTCAAAAAAAATATTTTGAAGGCCCAGGGGTTCGATTTTTTGGGAAATCACGTAATAGTGTCACGTACAGTATTCGAAGGAACACGTATAACGTAGTCACATACTAAAGACACATAGTACGGTACGTGATTTAGCACGTGTCGTCAAAATTCCAGTATAAAGTATAACGTTCATTCATGTATTACAGTACGTGACATGTAGCAGGGACCAAAAAATGGATAGGTAAATTTGTTTAATTTTTAATTTTTGGTCGAAATTTGAAAGAAATAAATTCAATTTGACTTTTAATTGTTTTTTTCGACCCGTTTTTGGCCAATTTCTCAATATTTGGCCATTTTTAGCTATTTTGGCCTACATTAAAACAGGACCAAAATCTATTTCTTGAATACAAATTGAACATTTATGTCTTTTTGGTCGAAATTTGATAGAAATTTTTTACGAAAATGAATAATTTTTATTTTTTTCATTTATTTATATATTGTAGCCAATTTATTTTGGAAAATGTCTCATTTTTCAGCAGTTTTTTTTCCATTTTGGATCATTTTTTGGTGATTCGGAATGATCTGATCTGATCCAGATCATGATCCGATGTGATCTGATCTGATCCTGGGGGTCGGATCAGATCAGATCATTTTTGATGATCCAGCTCCCTGGATCAGGATCAGATCGATCTCCGAAAAAGTTGGAACATCGGGAACACTGAATGGGACTAGGGTAGCGCACGGGGGGATATCCCCCCGTCCCCGACTTTTTTAGGCCTCGCCCCCGTCCCCGACGAATTTTTTAAAAGAAAAAGTGTCTAAATTTTCAAAATTTCCTCCGGTGGCCCCCATCCGGACCGTCGCACCTCATACAGTGAAATTTCTTCATCCAAAAAATGCTCCTTTTTTAATAAAGCTTTGAAAATTTTTTGATATATAACACTCATAAAAATTTTTGAAAAAATTTTCTGAAAAAAGACAGAAATTTTTTCACCCATCCCCGTCCCCGAAAAACCCGATCCCCGTGCCGGCCGATTTTCCATCCCCGGCCACGTCCCCGACCGGGCCATCCCCGGAAATCCGCGTCCCCGATTTTTGCCAAATCCCCCCCCCCGTGCGCTACCCTAGATG
>LDKF01000180.1:2048-43817 GCA_001026735.1 Rotylenchulus reniformis | reverse complement strand
AGGACATTCTTTCTGGATGGCGATTCGCTCGCAAAGTTTTGAGTCCACTGGCAGATATTCCACTTCAGGAGTTACGAAATGATCTCCCACGATGTTGGTGTAGTATTTTTCAGTGACTCGCTTCACTGAACAGTGCCAGGCCTTCTTGATTGGTTCCGGCTTGATCAACCTCATGTAGAGTTGGACTGTAGCCCTTTTCCAACGCGAATTGGCCGCTGGCGGTGCACGGCAAAATGGCGATTTCTCTGCTCCTTTCAAGGTAAACAGCGTTCCTCCTTGGCCCGCGCACCAGTAGACATCCATTCCGCCCTCGTTGATGTGTTGGTGTTTGCGTGGTGCCCTTCCACTTCGTTGTAATTGTCGTGCCGTTGTGGTTGTCATGGTGACTGTGGTTGCCCCACTATTTGGCCATGTTGCTTCATCCTTGGTTCGGTACTTTTGTGCAGAATGCTTTGTAGTCCAAGAGAAAGAAGTGCGCGGCGTTGTGGTAGGTGTCCAAATTCGACGAGTCGTTCTAGCGTACGCGACTTTAGTTATTTTGTTCGGAGGCGTTCTTGTTGTAGTAGATGACCGTTGCTTAATTGTGGTTATTGGATTGATTGTAGTTGTTCGGGCTGTGGTCCTTCTGACCGTTGAGCCAAATGCTGTACGGATAGTGGTTGGCGTTTCTTCTGGTGGCTCTTCTGGAAGGTTGTATTGCCGTTTGATTGCCTCTAAGGTCCGTTCATAGTAGAGCCGTTGGTTAGCTGTTGCGGCTGTCTGCATCCTTTCGCGTATTGACGCGACCTTTGCCTGCCATTCTGCAGGTGGTTGGTTTTGGTTGTCGAACTGCGGCGGTCCATAATATCGAAGTCCGAAGAATGCATTTGCTGTCCCGGTTTGCATGGCGATGAGGCACAAGATCATCATCAGGGCAGGCCAGGTTGTCAATGAAGTGGTGGGTCGTGGATTCGGTTGCAGCTCTACTGCTGTTGCATTGTTGTTTTCGATCTGCGTCGCAATTCGCTTGATCTCTCCCATTCTGCCTTTGTTGTTTGCGAATCCAATTCCTTGTTGCACTGCCACAGATTTCAGATGTTCGATGATTTTCTTATCAACGCCGTCTCGGTCATAGGTAGTCAACACCAAATGTGTTTCGCAGCCTGTACTCCGCAGTTTGGCCATCGGAATTTCCAAGTTTGCCATGTCTGCCTCATCCTCCAAATGAAATGCTAGGATGATCCGTTCTGTGACAATTCCCGGACACAAGGCTGTTGTGATCAGTTCAGGAGCGGTGTGAAACCATTTAGCCTTGAGCACTCCGGCCAAGGCTTCGGCAGTGTTGTCNCATAGCCAGTCGTTTAGACCTGCACTGGGCATTCGTCCAGCTTGAATTGGAGATTTCAACTTCACAGATCCGTAATTGACCTGCTCCATTTTTTCGCGCAAAACATGGCAATGTTGTGTCCACAATACCATCACTTTCTCCATCTGGTTACATTTCCAGGCTTCTTTCTTTTCGTGCATAATATAGGTCCAAAATAGTTGCAGAAGTTCTTCTGGACCCTTTTGTTCATCGAGAAGTTGTTCGTAGGTGGCATACAGTTGTACTCCTTTGAAATGCACATGGTGTCTGCTTAGCCACTCGTATATCAGTGCATGTGCCATTGTCGTTGGGCGCACACGTCCAAACTCGACCAAGGTTGGTCTATTGTCGCTCAACAATGCAAAGTTTACAACACGAAGACACGTTGAATGTCCGTTTGCAGGGTGGCACACCGTATCAAGGCCATAACTGATGTTCCGATCAGTTTTTGGCGTGGCAGGGATGAATTGATCCTCCTCTGTCCGTTGCCGAACAATTGCTGGTAACTGTTGTACTTTTGGCGATTGTTGTTTTTCTTTGCCACCATTGTCCTCCGCATTCTTTGGAGCGTGTCGGCGAGTGGATTCCGGATTCCTGGGTTGGCGATCGGATTCTCGAATTGGAGACTTTCGGATCGGCGATCGTTGACGTCTTGAACGTTCATTCCAACGTCGCCTAATCGGAGAGTAATTTCTTGGTCGATAGTTCCATTTGACCCGATACAAAGTTCGACTCCATTGTTGCCTTCGTGTTCTCCATCTGTTTTCGAACGGTGTCATCTCTCTGACTTGCCGTCTTGGTGATTTGCTTCTTTGTCGCGGTGCTCTTTCTCTAGTTTTCGGCCCCTTTTCATTCTTCTCGGCTTCCGCTAGCATTAAAGCTTTTTTCCATACGTTGTTCGTATCGCTGTCCTTCTGTTGACCTTGCATCTTTTTCGGGTCGAATTCTTTTAATTCTGCCTGACGTCTTTTTGGTTGCACATCTTTCTCCTTGTCAAGGTCCTCCATCAGGCGCAGGAAGTTTTTCCAATCCGTCATGGATCCCTTTGCAATTGGCTTGCGTCGGATTACTTCTGTTGCAGGTTCTTTGACTTGATCTGAATTCGTCTTCTTTGCTTCCGCTCGGAGCGACGCATCGGCGTTTTTGTTGATGAAGGCCTTGGCCATTTCCTTCGCTTGTTGCTCTCTAGCCTCTAGTCCTCTCACACCTTCTTTCGCGGCTCTAGAAGCATAGCCCTTTTTGCCTCCGCAAAATTGATTCAACAGAACATTGTAGAATCCTGGAGCGATCACGCATTTCTTGACGTTCCTCAGCCTTTTGTTCCGCTGGTGCCATGGGTCTCCTGCTGAGGGCATCAACGGGTTCTTTCGTTGAATTTTGTAGCCTCTGGGCACAGTTGTGTACGGCCAGTTCTTCTTCGATTGTTCTTTGTCTGACCGTTTCTTACTTGGCTTTTTGCTCCGCTTCTCTTCGCCGGTGACCTTTTTTGGCGAGTCAGTTGTGTTCAGCATTTTGGTGCTCTCCACTGGTGCCGGATCATCAGGTTGTTCGGTCACTTCTTGAGGCGGCTGCTCATCGTAGTCAAGTTCGAGTTCCGCAAGATCCAGGTCAATGTAGCTAGCTTGCTCCGTCAAGTTTCTGGATTCCACCGTGGCTACGATCTCTGGCAACTGATTGGGCACAGGGTTAGCTGTGGACATGGCTTCTGATTCGTCGGACTCCGAAATTTCTAAATTGTACAATTGATTGACTGCTCGGAACTTTGTTCGCCCATTTATTGAAAGTTTCGCTGTTCTGATCAATCCATCTCTTCCTTTGACCAAATCCACAATTCGGCCCAGTCTCCAAACCGATCTTGGCATTTCCCCATCTTCTATTAGTACCACATCCCCTTTATTGGGGAATTGATGCCCTTCTTGTTCTCTGAACTTGTCCCTCTCTCTTAGGGCAATCAAGTACTCATTTGTCCATTGTTGCCAAAACCGATCAATACGAAGGGTGGCTTCGCGCATCATCTTATTGAGTTTCGTTTTCGTTGCGTCTTGCGCTGCGTCCGGCGTATAATCGGGATCTTTTGGGTCCTCTTGGATCAATGGCAGATCTATTTGAACTTGTCCATACGGCACCAAGAAATTTATTGGCCTCAATATGGCCATTGGTTCTCGTTCTGATGTGAACGAAATTGGCCTCGAATTNCTTTCGCGGCTCTAGAAGCATAGCCCTTTTTGCCTCCGCAAAATTGATTCAACAGAACATTGTAGAATCCTGGAGCGATCACGCATTTCTTGACGTTCCTCAGCCTTTTGTTCCGCTGGTGCCATGGGTCTCCTGCTGAGGGCATCAACGGGTTCTTTCGTTGAATTTTGTAGCCTCTGGGCACAGTTGTGTACGGCCAGTGCTTCTTCGATTGTTCTTTGTCTGACCGTTTCTTACTTGGCTTTTTGCTCCGCTTCTCTTCGCCGGTGACCTTTTTTGGCGAGTCAGTTGTGTTCAGCATTGTGGTGCTCTCCACTGGTGCCGGATCATCAGGTTGTTCGGTCACTTCTTGAGGCGGCTGCTCATCGTAGTCAAGTTCGAGTTCGAGTTCCGCAAGATCCAGGTCAATGTAGCTAGCTTGCTCCGTCAAGTTTCTGGATTCCACCGTGGCTACGATCTCTGGCAACTGATTGGGCACAGGGTTAGCTGTGGATATGGCTTCTGGTTCGTCGGACTCCGAAATTTCTAAATTGTACAATTGATTGACTGCCCGGAACTTTGTTCGCCCATTTATTGAAAGTTTCGCTGTTCTGATCAATCCATCTCTTCCTTTGACCAAATCCACAATTCGGCCCAGTGTCTTTGTCACGCCCCTTTTGTTCATCTATGCATTTCCTTTCCCCCGGGATCAGTCAGTCGGGAATGAAAGTCGATCGAGCCAGTAGCCAAGAAGATCTTATTGGAGTTGTACCATTCATTTTCCCTTTGCCATTCAAGAGATAAAGTAGCTAGAAGACGAGTTCGGAGGCCGGAGTTTGGGGGTGGTTTGGGGCATCACAACCACAATCCACGGCCGGGGTTCTTCCCCAATCCTCCTTTCCTTTTCCGACTTCTTCTCCGTGGTGACTATTCTGGGGGTCCAGCATGCAACCACTCACTGGTAGCACCGGATGGTTCCCACTTCATGTTGGGAAAAGATCCATTGACTCATCACAACGCGCGCGCGGAGACGACTCAGGTTTGTGGGGATCCCCGTTGCCTACGGGCAAGTTGAAAAGTGCACTATAAACGAACGACGAAGGAACTTGACAAGTGAGTTAAAAAATGTTTACAGAATTTTTTTTTGTACATGAATCGGATACAATGAAGAAACTGAGAATATGAAATACGATCTTTTGAATTATTTGTACCTCAGATACCCGCGGAAGAAAGGCCTAGAGTGTTGCCTAAGGGCAAGTTGAAAATTGCGCAATTTTCTTTTGAGCTCAACAAATGATGAACCATTGCAAAAAACAAGCGAAGATGATATCTGTAGACAAAGTTGATTAAGCAATTGACAGTTTCAAGACAAGAAAAAGGATCTGAGAATTTTTTAAAGTTAACTATACGAAGCCAATGAAGAGACCGACCAATCTGCTTGAGGACCCGCGGAGAAAATTCATAATTAAGCTGTACACCGTTGCCTAAGGGCAAGTTGGAAAAGATTAATGGACTCAGAAAAGTGATGAATGATTGCAGAAAAAGAATATGTAAATGAGGTAAAGATTGAAAATAATTAATTCAATGCATTTTTTACGCCATAAGATTATTTAGCCAGAGCGATTTAAAAAAATTGACCGTTCCTACAGGCAAAAAGCCATAGGAATCTTTACTCAATGTTTCTGCCATCAATTTATTGTTTCAAGTAATTTACTAACATTTTCACTGCACGCTCGATTTTTTTTCTATGACAACGATTAGAAAATCACTCTTAACAATCTATTTCAACGCATTCTTGATCTTTTAATCTTACAAGCAATCTCATTAACGTCCAAAGTTCAAATCGCAGTCTGATTCATGGGATCTTTTTCTCTTCTTCCCCACTTCCGGAAAATTGTATTGCTAGATTAAGCGGGGAACAAACGGAAATCTGTCAGCGATGTTCCACTAGATGTGGCAGGGAATGATCGGAAGTCAATCAGTGACCTTCCACTGTGTAATAGAGGTCGAAGACCAACAGCGGTCTGGGAAACGACATTCTTTAGATGGGAATCACTGGAGATAATAGAGGGACTAATGGACCGGGGAAAAAGAGCATTCATTCCTAACTTTCATGAAGAGTGGATGGTAACTTGGATGGGACTCAAGAATATTTCTCATTTAATTTGATGCTTGATGCTATAACAATTTTTTGATTTAGCTCAAATCTACCAATCCTAAACCCAATTCTGCCTTACATCTCATTCTTATGATGAACTTGAGGGAAGGACATCACTCTTCCGTTGGTGTTGCCCACGGGCAAGTTGAAAAAGAAAATGGTTTTGAGTTAGGCACAAATGCTGCTGAAGAAAGATTTAGAATGGGAGAAGCTTCAGTGAAAATTGAACAGCCGATATTTGGTATTAACATGATTACTAGTGCAGTGTATCCCAACATTGAAGTCTTTTGGGAAGATTCACCAATTGCTTTCGATGATTGGGCAGAAAGATTCCGGGATTATGTCTCGGTTACAGGTAAGAATTGGACTGAGGACGAAAAGGTCACGCGGCTGAGAATGACACTGAAGGATACGCCGAGAGAATTGTTCAAGGAATTGCCTGATGACCAAATTGCAACGCTGGATTTAGCACTGAATTCTCTGAGAGCCAAATTGGATTCTCCAAATTGGAAAGTGGTGAAAAGTAACTTGGCACTCTGCAAACAGCGAGAGGGTGAAAGAGTAGCATATTTTCTCCGCCGCTTGACACCGCTGGTGGGGTCGACCAACCCGGGTCTCGATGCTGCCCAGAAGAAGGAAAAGGTTTGTGAGGAATTTTTAGATCGGTTGAAACCGAATATGAGTTTTCTCATTCGCTTGCTAGGTCTGACCAAGACCAAAAATTTGGAAGTGGTGAAGGCACAGGCGATTGAGTTAGAAGCGCTACTCATGCTGAACAAAAGTGTAGACCTTAGTCAGGTTTCGGGAGCAATCAATGCATTGGAAAGCCAATTTCCTGAAACTCGAAAGGTTGCTTCTGAGGAACCGAATGAGGGAAATGATTGGACTTTAAGAGGTCAGAATTCTACTATGGAGACTTTTAGACCTTCCACCTTAGAAGAATCACGTTGGCAGCAGAGAGATTATGGAACTCTGGTTGAAGGACACGAACGGACCAGGGGTAACAACCAACAGCGAAGCTTCGGTCAACGCAACTGGTCGACCGACCCGGTATGTTATAATTGCCAGCATACTGGGCATCTTGCCTACCAATGCAGAGAACGTAGATTCCGCTTTCGAGGTGAAAGATGGGAGGACATGATGCCCAATCGGCAGGGTCAGACGTCTCTAGCCCTAATCGTGATCAACTGAATCTTGTGAGTTCAATGCCGGCGCAATCCTCGTCTGATTTCCAGGATTTTCTTCAAGATCTGGTGAAATCCCTCGTTAACATGAATCTGAGAAACGTATCCTCCCCAAGTCGCAGGGATGATCAGTCCGAAAGCTGATTGGAGTGGGAAGATGAACTTAAATCCTAAGGTCAGAAGCTGCCTAAGGGCAGGTTGAAAATAAATTTATGTAAATTCGGACATCGATTTGAGAAAAGCCACTTCTAATCTGCAAAAAGTAAAATTTCGGAACTAACGACGCATTCCTTGTTGCGCTCACAATTATTCTGAGCTCAAAGTATTAATCGGACACAAGGTTTTAGTTTCTCCTCTAATATTAGGTATATACCACTAATTTTACGCTATCCTATTCAGCGGCGGGCACATTTGATCAGAATCTTGATTTTTGTTGCATATTTCGCTTCATTCCTGGATAAATTTAATTGGGGTTTGTAAGCTTCAACACAGGACATTAGTTGCAGATTTCTCTATTCTTTATAATCGCCCTAACGATCGAACGTGATATGACCGGTGCTATTGATCCTATTTGATCAGAATTTTTACTCTCACTGTTGATATTATTTTGGTCACTTGTTTATCTTAGATGAGAGATCATAGATTTTGTTTGGACACAGGATTATGTTCCTTGCTCTTCTTATCATTGAGTGATAACTCTGATACTATTCTATTTCAGGTTTTCTCCTTCCTAGGGTCCTTTTTTTTAATTCCTTTCCCCTCTTCTCTGCCATCCTTTCGTATATAGGTTGCCTCATGTCAAGTGACATGCTATAGAAAATGTTCCGAACCACTTGTCTGGGTAGGACCTTTTACTTTATTTTCGGGTTTCTTCTTAGAAAAGCTCAAGATCTTTGTTTGGACACACTAATTGATTCTATTTCTATTCCTTCTTAAGCTCTTTCCTTTTAGAACAGATAGTGATATATGCGGGAAATGGGCTAGGAATTCAAAAGATTGATCCGTATCTTGATTTCGGTTGTATCCTTTATCTGGGTTTTGTATTCATTCTGACGAGCGGGGTATAGGTGTTAATCGGACAGACGATTAAGGATTTGGTTATAGAGGTGACCTAATCAATTATCTTAGAACTGTGCTATATCGATATTGGAAAAAGAACCACTCTTCTTTTTTATGCACCCAGTCTTGGATGGACATATGGTGAGAATACTAATGTTGTATTTCCTAAATACAAGTTGTAGACTATTTTTTTGTCTGATCTCGCATTATTCAATTTTTAAGAATTTTCCAGCCACAATGTCGGCTGACACAAGTTTTGCTCACCACTAGTGTTTGGCTATTGCACTAATTACGATTACAAGAAAAGCTGAAGTGGGTAACATATCAAAACTTCAAGCAAAAATTAAAATTTCACTCAGGATTCAAAATCAGACATTTTTATTCATGTATGAACTTCATTTATAGACCATTCACGGCTCAGGGTGTACGAAGGCAATAATGCCGTGATCAATCGTACGCCCGTCGTGACCAAGTGAACATGGTGGATCCGATGCCGGCAGCCCACTCTTCATCTGCTCCCAAGGGTTACTTCAGGATCTGGTAAAGTACCTGGATGCCATAAATATGCGAAATCAATCGTTCTCAAACGCGCTTGAGGATGAAAAGACTGGAGGAAATGGTGGCAGGAACTCAAGCATGCAAATTGAACCCACAGTGGAGAGGAGACCCATCGTTGATAGAACCTTGCCTGAGGAAAGCTTGAAGTCATTACAAATACCCTTAAGACAGATGCTGCCCAAGGGCAGGTTGGAAACATTTCAAATTGCAAAGGAAAGAAATACAGGGATTAGAAAGCAAGCGTGCGTGTTTGCCGATAAAGAGTTGCGAGTGCCACCTTAGTTGCTTAATTTTGCTCTTTGGTCAAATTACACCCAAAAAAATCCAGGAACTTGGAAGTTCCACCTACTATTACACCCTATCTTTCTATCCTAGGGAGTATTACTTATTGTTTTATAATTGCAATAGCGATAACATTGTTCTCCCATAGGTTGATTGGACATTTTAATAGTCGTATCAATACCAGGAAAAATCCCTCTAGTGTCTTTTTGGGAACAGTAGGTTGCCAAATCAGCCAACCCAAGGTCATCCATGTAGGAATCCAGGAAATTAATTCCATCACCATTAATGGGATGGAACCACAGATGCGATCCAGACAGGGTGAGAATTTTGTTTTTTTTCAGGAAACTTTTGGCGTAGACTGGACTGCTTACTCCTTTGGTTTGGCGTATTCAGAACTCACACTAGTGCTGTCATCGGATTTTATTCAAAGAAGATGGACAATAGGTCGCCAGCTGTGGTTGTAGCAAATGACTCATGGCCTCTTTGCAAAATTTGCTGACTCATGAAGCAGAACTTATCCAGATGGAACCTAGTTCAGAGATGGCAAATGCGGCCTGGGCATCCTATCACGTTGGCATGGACGATTCGAAATCAAGTTCATTTTCAGCAACATCCTACAAGACTGCGCAATATCTCCGCCAGTTTTGCCGAGTCTGAATGCGGTTTCCCACATTCCATTGTAGTGACTGCGATGGACCAATTCGCTGTTTGCTGAACACTGGGGCAGTCTTAGCGTGGCACCCAGATCGGTTGCAGGAAATCTGCATTACAAGTTGTGAGGTTTCCCGATTTTTAAGAAATCCAAATCTTTTTTGACAGAGCTGACATCAATCTTGTGAAGACTGGTTTGTCGGTCGTGAACAGAGTATCGCTCACGGGCGATTTGAAAATGAAGTTGTGATTGTTAACCCCACAATGGAGCAGAAGAAACTGTGGAAAGGAAAGGTATGTTGCATATGGCTTGGGAGCATGCATAGAAGGCGATTTATTTATCGAAATACGATCGGGACTCAATCGGTTTTCAGGTTTTTTTTTTAAAACGAGAGTTTATCGATTGACTTTTCATTCATTTCGATATATTTATTTAACTTATATAGTTAGTGTTTTTCTTCATTTATTTATTTCTTTTAATTCATTTTCTCCCAACTACGTTCCTTTTAGTCGTACAGTCAGGCTAAGAATTGGCGTTTTTTTCTCCTTTTCTAACCTTTAACTTTTGACATTTCCTGCCCCCTAATTTGTGGAGGTATCGGTCGGCGGTGGGACCAAAGTCATTTCTTTCTTGGGTCCGCCGGCCACAGTCTGATCGGCTTCTCATCAATGCCTCCTCTGGAGTACCCTTTTCCTCTTCTATAATTTTTTTTCCTCTCGGATTTGGTTCTATTATCCACATTGTGGTTTCACACTTCGTTTTCCCCACCCCTTGATTTCCAACTTATGGTCGGGGATCCTATTTGAATCCATATCGAATTATTTTTTGAACCCATCATTTTGTTCATTTTTTTCTCTTTCACTTGAGTAGTTTCTGTGCCTCTTTGCTTTATTTCCCTGTGATCCCATTAAAGCTATATCTTGTTTTCATTTTCTTCCGGTTCACGCCACAGCGGACCCCCTCTCTGCTATGGCACATACCACAGCGGACTCCCTCTCCGCTATGGTACACGCCACAACGGACCCCCTCTCCGCTATGGTACACACCACAACGGACCCCTTTCCGCTATGGTACACGCCACAACGGACCCCCTCTCCGCTATGGCACACGCCACAGCTAACCCACTCTCTGCTAGGGCACACACCACAGCAGACCCCCTCTCCGCTAGGGTACACACCACAGTTGACCCAGTTCATTAGGCATGGTTTGGAATTAGTATTATCATTATTATTATTGGGAATTTATTTAAATTTGCTGTAGTGAGATTTTTGAGAAAATGGACAGACTTGGATGTGTTGCCTAAGGGCAAGTTGTAAACTTGATTGTTTTATTATCTGGTTTTGTTAGCAATTTATATGATTTTGATCATAATACAGAAGATTAGAAATAAACTATTTCAATGGAGATTTGGTTATCATTTATTGAATTATCAGGGATTTTTCTTCCTCCTGTCAGATTTATGAGCCCTCCAACTTCCAGGCAGGCCGACACAGAATTGCCTTCCCTCCTCACTACGAGCGGAATTGATGAGGTACATCTTAATTATGGCGTTCCCTAATCAAATAGATGCCGAGTCCACTTTTCTGCTTTATCTCCCACACAAATGTACTGCACAATCCTCGATGCTGTCTGCTTCCAAGTAAGTGGACACGTCGCTTGGTTCTTACTAGGGTGCCAGACAATTCTTTGGACTACTATCTATGATCATCTGCTTCTTTGGTGCAAGTTCTTGCCTAAGGGCAAGTTGAAAATGAGTATTTTGTGGATATACACATTAATCGAATTATTAACGCAGAAAATATACGTGGCAAGTTATGCATATAAGTTAAATCGCTGCATATAAAAGTCAAATTAGGCAGAATTTCTTGGCTATATACGAATGTAAATTTATTGTCCCCCTTCGGGCTTTCCTTCCACCATGTTGGCCGACATTGTGGGATGCCCCACAGAGGAGAGTTCCTTGTGGGATGCCCCACAGAGGAGAGTTCCTTGTGGGATGCCCCACAGAGGAGAGTTCCTTGTGGGATGCCCCACAGAGGAGAGTTCCTTGTGGGATGCCCCACAGAGGAGTTCCTTGTGGGATGCCCCACAGAGGAGAGTTCACTGTGGGATGCCCCACAGAGTAGAGTAGTGTATGGAATGCTCCACATAAATGAGTCCCTAGTGTGATGTTCCACACGTAGTGTTGCCTATGGGCAAGTTGTAAAACGTTTGATTCAAATGCAATTTAGATCCATAATTGGAATGTCGGAATGGATGTGATTTTATTTTAGCCACCTAATTTGATGACGCGAAAATATGTGTCATTAGAATGTATCGTTGTTTGATTTTTTCTCTGTCGATTTACTTTTCCCTCCACCAGATATTGATGGAACTGCAGAAGATTCAGTGAGTGGCGTCGGCCACAACGAAAAGATCATTGAGTGGCGTCAGCCATGGTAATCATTAGGTGGCGTCCGCCACTTGAGGGTTTTCTGTGCGCGGCTGGGCAGGCGAAACAAAATTGCGCCCACTTCGGTTGCCGCTGGCAGTTTACCAATCTTCATAAAAAGTCGAATTGGCCGGAAAGACATTATTGTGATGGTCTCGTATTTTTGCTCGTAATACATTTCTGGAAGCTTTCGTCACGTCAGGGAGTTTGTTTGTTACGGATAATGGTGATGATTAATTAAAGGTCACAATGATTGATTCGAAATGCCGTCTCATTTTTCTCCTTTCTTTTTAGTTTCCCTTTTGGTTTTCTTCTGTGTCGATCGACACAAGGGAAATCCTCCTCTGTGTCGATCGACACAAGGGGTGATATAGAACAAAAATAATCGGTTGTTTTGATTCTAAAAATTGACATGGGAGTGTTTGCTATGAGTGACGGCAATGACCGTTTTTTTGATGAACGAAATGAAGGGGTTGACAGCATTTTTTCTTCCTTTGTGAGTGACTTGATTGTTGAAACTGTATCAAGGTATCCTTATTTTGTGTTCCATTGTTCTGCACCCAGTCTCGGACGGTTTTGAGTGAGAATATGAATGTGTTGCTCAAGGGCAAGTTGTAAATCATGATTATGATACTGTAATGATGATATAAAAAATATGTAAATCAGAGAAGATCTATATGCATCATGGATTTCGGAATGTGAAGCTTGTGCTTTGATTTATAAGCAAATTTTCTATTTTTTGTTATTTTCCTTTTTTGTTATCCCTTTGGAAAGGTAATTCTTCTTTTTTTCTTTTTTGGGCCATTTTGGTCCTAACCCTAATTTCGCAAGGCATGGTAGGAAGACACCCCCCCTCGCCTGCAAGGTGGACAGGCCGGAAGCGGCCAAGGCATGCACACATGTTTAGTGATGGAGAAGGTGGAGTGGCAAACGGTGGCAGGCTATGAGCTGAAGTCGGAGCGGAAAGAGAAGTCAGCGGACAGTTGCTGGTTGAGTTCCGGCCTCTGTCAGCTCCTTGAACAAGCTGATGTGGAGATTTAGTAGCCGTCTATGCTCCGGTCAAGCGGCGAATCAGGAAGTGCTGCCATGGCGGACCATGGCTATTCTTTTCGGCCGGAGTGTCGAGAGGCGATGATTCGGCTGGAGAGCGAGTAGCCATTCCAGGAAGGACCCTTGAGCTTGCTGAGGGGCGGTCAGCGAAAGACAGCGTTCATCCTTGACCCTGAGCCGAGAGCCATCCTTCAGCAGGCCCCTTCTGGCACGCACTGTCGCTGCGGTGACATCAGCGGTACTGGACTCCGATCCGCAAGTCAGTGTGCTTGTTCTTGCTGCCCCATGGACAGGGCGATGCAGCTTTATAACCCACTTGCTCTGCTGATCAAGCTCATCATGATTACCAAGACAACTACCCGTACCTCAACATCACTGCCGAAGAACTCGGAACCAACTTTGACGACTTCCTTAATACAACCACGCCGGCTGCCACTGAAGTCGGGGCGGTGTTGTTGATACCTGCCCGGTGCTGTTTGAGATACCTGAGATACCCTCCCACGGTCAGGTATCTGGAACTGGCCACGGCCCACCACCGAATTGACGATAAGCGAGTACGAGGTGGAAGGGCACCCGAGCTTCCGGGGACTTCTTCTCTGAAGGTCCAATTCACATGAAGGACAGCTGGGCCGCCAGAACCGGACTGCCGTAGATTTTGAACAGCTAAAACAGTAATCTGCCCATTTAGCGTCATTTTTTTGCCTCTAGACGATGAAGTCCCATATGTTTGGTACACAACACCATATCTTTCTTATAATTTCCAACTGGCCCTTAGGCAACTGCAAACGATCCCACCCCGTGCTGACCTGATGCATTGAAGCGGCCCGCTACACTCCGCATGAACGAGATTCCGGGTCACTCGGCTGAAGAACTGGCGATGCTGACGGATCAGGACCGCATCAAACTTCCAGTTAAGGGTGTCCCATTGATTTTAACAGGCCAAAGCTGTTCTGGAAGAGGTCTCGTTGTAATCCGTTCACCGCGAGCAATCGCACACGATGATGCGCTGTGGCTTCTCTATAGGGGAGCACTTCCGGTGCAGTGCTTGTGCATGTACAGTGCGCAGGCACGGGACATTGCGTGCGTCCAGGCGTGCCAAAGCTGGTACATGTCATCACAACCACCGATGCCACGCAATGGCATGAGCCCCGCTCGTGGTGATGATCACGACATGCACACACTGGAGAGTGGCGGAACAAAGGCGACTGCCATTCTGGAGGGTGTCGGAGCGCATGGATATCTCAGTGTCCAGAGGTTTGCACGGTCTTGTGGTGATCGGCGACTGGACGGTTCTGCGGAGGGTTCCGGCTTGGAAGACGTTCATGGAGCAAGCCCAGCAGGATACGGACATCGTGGCACAGGAATTCTTGGACTTTGGCATGGAGAAGGGCAGCCGATACGACAATGAGGGCAAGCTGGTTGACAAGGACGGCAGACGTGCGAGGTTGAGTGAGGTAGGAAGAAGTGTCAAGCCATGGTGGTCAGCGTGGCAAGGGTTCTGGGCTTGCAATGGGGTTCGACTGATTCTCACTTTACTTGTTCAGGAGCAAAGGCTGTGGTGCACCGATCTGAAGGAAGGATGGATGGATGTGCTACAGCGGAAAGCGAGAGTGCGAGTGCATTCTGGGAAATGGGACCTTCCCGTGGCATGGGGGGAGAGGTTGCCGGTGGCTCCAATTTTCAATTCCCCAATTTCCCCTCCTTTTTTTTTGCCGCCCGGGGAGCCTTCATGGCTTTCTCTGGATCTGGGGTCCATCCTTTCCTCCACTATTTTCTTCCCTCTAATTCATCCTCATCTATCTCACCGAGTGGGTTTGGCTTGCTTGGGAAGTGTGGCACCCTCTGGCGACTTTGTGGCGGTCGACAACAAGGCAGGCAGCGGCAAGGTAGCGGAAGGGCACTGAGGATTCTGCCAGTTCGGTGTGCCGTGTTAGCATTGTGGTCAAGACGACAACTACACTGTGCGTCCAATCTACGTGCGCTGATGCCAACCGTGGGCCCCGGGTTGATCAACCACGCCCGTTCAGTACCCCTCTGAGGAGCTGGGGCTCAGGTTCCCCGATCAGGGCGCTCCCTCCACGGCAGCCGCACGGGATGGCCAGAATGGCCAAACAACGTGCCAATGGTGCTGTATCAAGTTGGCTGCAGGTTCCAGCTTCCGAGGCTACTTCGGACAACGTCTGAGCGAGGATGCGACTACAGTTGATCGCAGCAGGATGGTGTGAAAGTTAGCAGTGGGCTGTTATGCCACCGGTAGACAACGAACGGAGTGTTGCAGGGGTGTGTTCATGCCAACAGGCGGTCTTGCTCATCTCGGGGTGCTCTCCCTGTCTTCTATTTTTCTTCACCCTCATTTTTATCTGGAGGATCGGGGACGATCCTGGTGAAGGGGGGAGTTGTGAGGGTTTCTCCCGGCGGCACCCCAAAATTCAATCTCTTGGAGCCATTGGACAACTCTCTTCCCATCCCGTACCTTGATCATCCCCATTTCATTTGCCCCGCCTCTTTGTCTTTGTCCCGCCCCTTTTGTTCATCTATGCATTTCCTTTCCCCCGGGATCAGTCAGTCGGGAATGAGAGTCGATCGAGCCAGTAGCCAAGAAGATCTTATTGGAGTTGTACCATCCATTTTCCCTTTGCCATTCAAGAGATAAAGGTGCTAGAAGACGAGTTCGGAGGCCGGAGTTTGGGGGTGGTTTGGGGCATCACAACCACAACTCACGGCCGGGGTTCTTCCCCAATCCTCTTTCCTTTTCCGACTTCTTCTCCGTGGTGACTACTCTGGGGGTCCAGCATGCAACCACTCACTCTAGGATGTATTTAAAAATAAGGTCAAAAAACATTTATTTTTTTCGAAAGAGATCTCCATGGATGAAATTTTTGCAATTTTTTTAATTTAAATTTTTAAAAAATAATTTTTTTGGAATCTTCTTAGAAATTACATCTTAAAAATTTCTGAATTTATATTTTTTGATAATTTTCGTCCGCAAATGTCCGTCCGTAAGTGTCCGTCCGCAAATGTCGGCCTGCCCTTATTTTATCTATTTTTTTTTGTTATTTTGGTCATTATATAGTCGTTTTGTCCTTTAGTCATTTCATTCTAGCCACTCATAGCTAACCTTCTCTTTTAGTTTACTGTATTGGCACTTTTTTACTAACGACTCAGCACGAGATTTCCGACACAGACTCTGGTGTATGTTCAAGGGGTCAGTGTTTGAGGACACCACCGTAGTTGATAAAAGAAAGATTCGAATACTGGTTCGAGGTGTAAAGAATTGAATGACGGAAATTAAGTCATATTTATTTGTTAAATTATTTTCAAATAATAAATTATATAAGTTGCACAATCGTAAAATGATAATATGGCTTTACAAAGGTTGGAAAATTAAAAAATTCAGAATTATATAGTTTTAAAATCAAATATAGATTAAAATTACAAGACTGATATCAAAATCATGTTTTCCCCTCTATTAACTTTTAGAACAATCCAAATGTAATAAAAATTAAGTATATAAATAATAACAGCTTTTTAGGTAACTCAGTGATGATGGACAAATAAAATAATATAAAAAATCAATTTTAAGTATGTCAAAATCAAGTCTTACGCCTTCGGAAAACATTCAATGTCAATGTTCATTCCAAAATTCACCATTCAAACTTTCCAGAATGCTCTTTTATCCCATGACTGAAAGTCTAATTTATTTTTTACATTTTGGCAAACTCAATATTTTCAGTTTGCGAAAGGTGTTTCGAACTGCCGCTACCGTGAAAAACTTTTTTAGAATAAATTTTAAAAAGGTAAAAAAATTGCTGGAATATTGGGCAATTTGTTGGATTTTTGCTACGTTACTTAGGGTGTAAACTAACAAGGAACACTCACTTACTGCAGCGCTTATTAGAAATCGCCATGCATCCAGTAAAATAGAGCTTGGTGAATTAAACTTATATTCAAAATACTAGATGCCCATGTATAGAAAAGTTTCGAGAAAAAATTATTTTTATTTTATTTATTCGGTGTGCTTTAAGCGCGGGTCATCGGTGCGTCAACCGCGATTATGGTCTGCCAGATTTTAAAAACTATATTATTATTAACAAGTAAAAGCGTAAAGTGCAAAAAATTAAATTTGATTTTTGGACCTTTTAATTGTTCGAATTTTCTTGGTACATTTTTGAAATCTTTCAAAATTTTCACATAAAATGATTGTTGAGAATTTAGAAAAAAAAAACATCAATTTTTGATGGAAATTCGGAACAGTAAAAAGGTCAAAAAATCAAATTTAATTTTTTGCACTTTACGCTTTTACTTGTTAATAATAATATACATAGTTTTTAAAATCTGGCAGACCATAATGGCGGTTGACGCACCGATGACCCGCGCTTAAAGCACACCGAATAATTAAAATAAAAATAATTTTTTCTCGAAACTTTTCAATACATTAGCCTCTAGTATTTTGAATATAAGTTTAATTCACCAAGCTCTATTTTACTGGATGCATGGCGATTTCTAATAAGCGCTGCAGTAAGTGAATGTTCCTTGTAAGTTCTGACCTCCTGTCTTTAAGCATATTAAAAATTTCTCAAGTTCAGTAATTTGCCACCAAAGCTTTGCAGTCTTTTTTATATTGTAGAATAAATTGTAATATATCATTTTTTTAAAGAAAAAACTATTCTAATCCATTATTTTAAAAAGTTATGATTTTTTAATTAAATAGACCCAAAATTGATAATCTACCATATTTTTTCTATTGTCTCTAAATGATATATTCTATAAAGATAGAAAAACAAAAAGTTATGGAAAATATAGTCAAGAGGACCCTCTTTTATTGCACAAAAAAGAAAATTTTTTAGAAAAGGTAATAAAGGGTAATATGATGTCGCCAAACCCCCTCAAAATTAGGCCAATTTCTGGGGTCAAAATGTGAATCTCAGCTGTAAGACTTTTTCAAATGTCAAAATCATTATTATTCGACATAATATGCATTAATAAATAGAATACTTCATAAATTCAATTCCTCTTATTTATTTTTATTACTTTTTCGAAGGAATGATTTTTTGGATGAATGGCTCAAAATCGGTGCTTCCAAAAGTGACCCTGGAAAAAAATTAATCCGAATGGGCTAGAAAGCTGATTTTACCCAGAATATTCAGAAATTGTGCTCTATTAAAATATCTTTTGAATTACTTCTCTAGCCCACTTAATTGACGAGAAAAACTTCGCAAAATTAGACCATGTCAATAGTGACCTCACTTAATATTTTACTTCAAAAGTTTTCAAATTTCAAACGAGTGGCATTGATTTTTTGCACAAAATATACCAACATATTATAGATAATAATTATGGAAATTTGGATGATTGGTTGGATTTAAGTTGATTTTAAAAAATATATTTTCACAAAATTAGTGAATGGGGGTCAGAACTTAGTTTACACCCTAAGTATTTATATTTTCTTTTAATAAAAATTAATTTCCGTTATTTTCGGAAAAAGAACAAAACTTTATGGTTTAGCCACCATTGGTTTTGGAGCACCATGTAGTTTTCTTTACCGAAACTCCTACCGTCACCAAAAAGTATTCTCTTGTGTGAATGCTCGCAATTGAAGCGTGTGTCATAGAATTCCTTGACAATGATTTTGATGAAGATGAAAGAGATTACTATAGCGACGATTTCATTGAATTTTGAAAGATTTATTTTTACATATATAACAATTAACTGATAAGACCCCGGGGAGTCCTAATGCAAAGGGATTTATTTTTTCGACTTTCGACCCCTTTTCAGAGAGGGGTCTATTACAAGGGAGACTTAAGTATATACAGGAAATATGGTATAATATTTGAACTAGGAAAATGGAAAGAAAATAAAGGCCAAAAATAAGATAACCATAATTACACAATTGCTTTTACATGTTTTCAGATAGTTCATTTAGATTTTTATGACTTGATTTAAAGAATTTCATTTTTTGCTGACATCATCTTTTTAAAACTGACATCAAAAACTAAAAATATCTGAAGATAGAGCATAAAATTCTTTACAAAATTTTGCTTTTTATACTTTTGGTCTAACTGGCCTAACAAAAAAATTTTTGGGCATGGGGATGTTTTTGTCACTGGGCATGTTTTTTTTGTGGAGATGTTCTGTGGGGACCCCCAGTTCCTGTCTCATTCCTTTCACACCACTTTTCAATTGGGCATGTTCACCGCCTGTGCAACAGGGGTGGACGCAATTGCGGATTGCGAGTTGCGGAAATTGCGGGGTTTTTTGGGTTGCGGATTGCGGTTTGCGAGTTGCGAATTTTTTTCGAAAAATCCGCAATAAATCCGCAATTTTAAGCACCCCTAAGTTCGAGAAATTTTGAAAATTAATGTATATTTTTCATCGTTTTTTTGAAAAATATCGTTATAAAGCGTGCTAGAGAATTTTTTAAATAGAGCTCTTTTTCGCAGGGTTGTCATATTTTTTTTCTAAAAAATCATTCGAAAAGCATTTCGCCGGGCCAATTTCTCTAAAAAGCATAATTTTATAGAACATTGTTAATCTCTTTGTAACTTATGTAAATAAGAAATATTAAGGAATAATGATGCAAATATGAATGAGTTCTCGTTGCAAAAAGCAAAAAGCTATTCGCAGCGGAACTTAATTTCTGCTTTTTTGAAAAATTATTTTACGGGGGATTTACGGGGGATCTCTGGTTCTTCTATATGAATTGCTGTTGAAAAACAATTGGCGTTTGAAGCTCGATGCTAGGGGGTTTGAAAAACCGCCAAATGGTTCAATAAAAGGGTCCCTAATTTGATACCATTGGACACTTAAAGTTCATTGGATCCCTAAAAATCCATGGGAATAATAAAGGGATCGTAAACATTCCACCAAAAAGTGTGAAAACGATTGATGGGTATGTGCGGGTTGATAAGTGAAGTGGCAAGGTTTGTTTCAAAGGTACGGATTTGTGATATGAAACCACGGGTATATGTATTTCAAAAGTGTGGGGCGGTTTCAAAAAGGCTTTTTCAAAATTTCTAAAGCAAAACAATAATTTTTATTCAAAAGTTAGGGGGCGGCTTTTCAAGGATGGCTTTTTCAAAGACAAAGTGACTAATTTCAAAAGGCATAGGGCATCTCATCAGTAAATTGTTAGGTATTTGTTCAGTTTGTATCCTCCATAAGGTTCAAAAAATTTGTTGTATCCTTAAGTAGTCGGAAGAGGCCAAGAATAGTGATCGGCAAAACAATGCGGGCGGACCATGCGGGCCCGCAAAAAACCGTATAAACTAAAATCCATGACGGGACGGGCACGCTATTCCGGGCCCGTAAAAACCCGGCCCGCATAAAACCCGGTTCAAATTTAGATAAGGACCCGGACGGGTTTTTGCGGGTTTTAGATTTTTTAATTTCCCCCATTTAAAAATAACTTAAGTACATGGTAAATTTTGACGCTGAATCCGATTCCGACGTCCATTTTCACCTAATAGAGTCATCTAACGTCACTTTCTAACGCTGACGTCAAATATTTTCGGTACTTATGTAGTTTGTATCCACATTTTGACCCACACCAGAGCAAAATTTTTAAATTTTTATCATCTGAAAATTACTTCTCTTGGGGTAATTTTTGACACTGAATCCTATTACGTCCATTTTGATTCAATGCGTCATCTGACTTCACTTATTGACTCTGACGTCAAAAAATTGAAAATTAAATTTCCAACGTCAGCGTCAAAAAATGACGTTAGATAACGCATTACGTCAAAACAGACGTTAGAATCATAAACGGATTCAGCATCAAAAAATATTTAGTAAGGTTTTATAGATGATTTTCTCAAAATTGATTTCGGCGTCAAAAAATGAAGTCGCATGACGCATTACGTTAAAATGGAGTCAGAAACGGGTTCAGCGTGCAAAATTACTCCAGGGAAGTCTTTTTAATAAATATTTTTTTTTAAATTTATGGGGTCGAAAAGCGGATACAAAGTAAAAAGGGTCAAAAATTTGAATAATAATAATTTTTGAAAAATTAAGATAAAAAGTTTTCATACCTTTTCCAAGAAAATTTGAAAATTTGATTTTTTATTGCATTTTTGCTTAGGAATTTTTCCAAAAAGCTGACGAAAAGCTAAATATGGACGAAAATATGGAATATTCTCAACCCGCAAAAACCTGTCAAAACCCTTAAGGGTTTTAATCCGTGACGGGCCGGGCCCGGTCTATGCGGGCCCGCAAATACCCGTAATCCGCAAAAACCCGTATAAAACAAAATTCAAAACGAGCCGGGCCCGCATCGCCGGGCCCGCAAAAACCCGTTGTACGGGCCCGTGAAAAACCCGTATACGGGCCCGGCCCGGTGCCGATCACTAGCCATGGGAATCGAACCTGAAATTCCTTTTTTTTAAATATTCCTAAATACCTAATAGTATTAATTTCTTTTATTCAATTTTTAAACTTCATAATTTTCTAAAAAAATTGTTTAAAAAATGAAGGAGAGTATGTGAATTTCCAGCAACAAATGCTTATTGTTGGGTATTGGGATGGGATTTCAATTGATTTCAAAACGATTATTTTATGGCGCCAAATACCCCATTTGAATTGTGACATTTCCCTCCCGCTTTCGTATATAAATTCCTTCCCTTCCTTGATATGATTCACTTCCCATTATTCCAAAATTGATAATTATTCAGACAATAAATATTATTATTTATTCTTCTATTACTATTTGGAAATTTATTCGTTTATTCGAAATATTATTATTATTCTAATTGTTTGTATTCTGGGTGAATACACAACAAATTTGGCGCAGTCAGAAACGGGTCAGAGGACTGTCGACGAGGATTTACAATTCGACAGAGGTCTGAAAATAGATTGATTTCTCTTTCAAAAACAGGAATTTGACATCGCCGTTCACCAAAATTCATTGCGTCACTTGACAAACTTGCTGATTTGCTTGTCGTGCACATTCTTCGGATCTCACTTCGATCGATTTCTTGTGTCATTGTTGAGTGTCTATAAACCTTACTAAATATTTTTTGATGTGTTGTGTCATTGACAATGACACAAGAAAAATTGCAGGAGGACCAACCAAAGGAGATGGTTGGCCATTTGTTGTTGCTGCTGGCAATTTTGGGATGCTAGGGTGGATGGAGTCGAGGAACTCATTAAGTTGTTTTCGGTTTTTGCACAACGCTGGTCCCGTTCATGCTGCAGGGGAAGTTTTTCTGCAGGTGCCCAGGGGTAACGCTTGGTGGTGGTGGCGGGGGTGGTAGTTGTTGGATTAGCCATCGCAACATGGTAACTTTGTTGTTGCATTTGGGGCAGATTTGGAGGTCTTGGCCATGCTGAATTTGCAAAAAATGCAAATCAAATTTTTGGCCAAAGGGATGGGGATTTTTTGGGAATGCAACAACAATGAAAAATGGGCAAGAATTTTTGGGAAAAATGCAAATGATGAACTTACGATTGAGTTTGAGTTGAACGCCATCAGGCAGCGCTGACAATGTATCATCTGCAGATGGTACTGCTCCCCGTTGTTCTCCTCCTTGTTCCATTGCTGCTGGTTCTGGTACATCTTGCGCAACTTGATCAGGTGAAGAGGTGGGGGATTGTAGGGATTCGGATGCAGAGAATTTAGGGGTCATAGATCTTAAATTTAGAATAAATAATTAATTTAATAAATAATTAATTTAATAAATATTTAATTAAAAAACACGGAGCAGAGGAAATGGGGGGAATTAAAAATTGTTGAAAAAAATGCAAATGAATCTCGAAAAAGGGCGGAAATCGATAATGGCTGGAGGGGCAGGGGGTAAGGGGGACAAATGCAAATGCAAATGCAGAGCTGTGGGGGAGTGGGGGAAGCATTTCGCAATCGATCGATTCTGCAAATGATTTCGAAATCGGGGGAGGGGGAGAGGAGGGTGACAGCTGCGCACAGCGGGATGCCATTTAGGCTCCGCCCACTCCACCTTTTTTATAGCTGGAGTTTTTTATAGGTAACAGCTGTCACGGGTCCGGGTCCGAACCCAGACGGTAATTAATCATCCCCGTGCCACCTGTCACTTTTTATAGGTAGACTTTTTATACATAAGGTTCGATTTCCAAGGTCATTCTGTCTGGAAGCAATTAATCATCCGGGGGGAGGGGGTTAGACCTGTCACAAAGTAGGTCATCCTGTCTGGAAGCAATTAATCATCCAGGGGGATCAGACCTGTCACTTTTAGACCAAAGATCACATGACCGGACCCTAAATCCCCATTCTGCAAAAAAATCGAAAATTATTCTCCCTCAATTTCATTTGCAGATTGAATGCAAAGACATCGGGAACCCGTACCCTTGACCCGTACAATTGCGCAATACTTGAACGCCTCTGAAAGCCGGTTGGTCGAGCTGCTGAACCACCCAACCATCCGCCACTTGGTCAACAAGTATCTGCAAGGCCGCCGAGTCCGCACAATCTACAAAGACCGCAGCAGAGAGACTCGGGAATTCTTGTTTGGCCATTTGTCCGACCACAGTGCACTCGAAGCTTACGCCTACAACGGATATTTACATAAGTCCTTATCATTTAATCGTTTTATCAATTCATTTAATCGGTTATCACTTCATTTTGCAGGCATCACAGTTGCACAACATTTTTACATTCGCCACAACCGACCCTTGGCCCATCCCCGTTTGCGCTGTGTCTGTGAACTCCTCCCATTCTCCGCCATCAAATTTTATCCCTTGGGTAAATTTATTCATTTTTGCATTTCATTTTTTCATAATATTATTATTTTTCCTTTTTTGCAGAACTTTTGACCTTGATCGAAGACGACGTCGATAACGCGGCGGAGGAGGACAACAGTGACACCGGCGACAATCTGCAAATTGCAGAGGACATCGAAATTGAAGCTGAACCCTCCGGCGAGCCCAGTACCGCCAAAGAAGCCCCTCCGCAGAGAGAATCGTTTTTGTTGGGGTGAAGCTCAGACCGGTGCCGGAGGGAGTGGAGCTTCCATTGCAAGACCTTTTTATTGACAACAACGACGACCAGGGATCAGATCATTGCTGCACACCACTTCCTTATCCCCCGCCACCAACAACAACAACTTCACCATCCAAACTCGTCTACCGCCGCAGATCATTTATCGCCTTTGGCTGCATCACCCTCCTACTTCTCGCCGCACTTCTCCTCCATCTTTGGGGCGCAAATGGTCAACTTTTGCCCTTCCAAATCCTGCAAAATGCGACCCAAGAAGAAGCCGAGAACCACCAAAACAACACCAACACCGCAAATTCTCATCACAAAATTTGCATAGGGGCTGGCCATTGACAGCCCTCGCCTTTCGACAACGCGCATGATCAAATGGGATATCCAAGGACCTTGCTCAACTTGCAAAAGCCGCAAAATTAATGTAAGTGAAGGGTTGAGAGGGAATGAATGCAAAATTTCATGAAAAATGGTTATTTTCAGTTTGGACAACGCATTAAACCCGGGGAAATCCTGATAAAAAGCAAATGACTACACAAACCCGTATTCGTCGCCTTTGACAAGGGGGAAGAAGAGCCATTCCGTCACGGGGATTTCATCAAAATTCGGTGGGTTTTTTATCGGATTTATTTTCAAATTTCATTCAAAATTTCGTTTACTAGGACCCGCTATGACACCTTTATCATCCCCATGGTGGTTGAGGACCCAAGAAAGGTGCCCATCCCTGGCTTCACCGGCACAATCATCGGGAAGCAAGGTGAAGATGAGATGATCAGCACAGAAAAAGGAGACCAGAAGATTGATCCCGAAGAAATTTTGCGCCAGATTGAGGAAGCTATGCGCGAGGAACTTCCACCCTAAAATTTTGCAAATTCCCTTTTTCCCATTTATTTCCCTCTTCTTCTCCCTCCCACCATTGTGCAATCGATTGCATCATCATCCCCCTTTTCTTCACCACAAACCAATTCCCCTCTTCTTTGCAAAATTCTCTCAAAATTATTTTGAAAAATTATTTTATTTATCTGATTAAATTTTCCCAAAATTTCACAAAAAATTCATCTGTTCATGTATTTACTCATCCATCATTAATTCAGTAAAAAATTAAATTAAAAAATGATGGAAATACATTGAGAAAATTGGGTAAAATGGATTGAAAAATAAAGATTTAAATGAGAGAAAATCAGGAACGAGAGGAATGATTGGAGAACAAATCAAATTTTTCGATTTCGGGGTACAAATATCGGTGGGAAGGGTGAGGCAAAAGATTGGGAGAGGGATCATCTCGACAAATGCAATGGGTATCGAGACCATTTTGATCAATACAAGTCTGACAGGGGACCACCCAAATGGAACAATTCTGTTATGGACTAAGGCACCCTTATTTATGAGAATTGAAAATTATCGGCACTGCGTGAATATTCTGCTGTCGGCGATCGATGACAAAGTTGATATTCTTCTTCACTTTGATCTGATCTGGCATCCCCTTCAGTGCATTCATGGCCAGTTCGATGTAGCGATCGATGGTGATCTTCTGCGAAGTGCCAAAATCCAACGTGATCGCCCTCAGTTTGATCTCGGCGCTTTCCTCCCCAGTCCTCTTATGCCGCATCAACAAGTACGATTTTGGCCCAGCTAAAAAATTGGGAAAAATTCATTTTATTTGCAAAAAATTCCACTCAAAAAATTCCTACTTACTTGAATAAATCGCTACAATTTCGTAGTCACTGTACTCCTCAGTCAGCTCCCCCAACATATCGCCTGTCGGGAGGGGATCCCCAAAGCGCTCATCATACGAGTAGACACCAGAATCCTGAAAATTGGAAAAAAATCATTTTTTAATCGAAAATTGACAAAAAATGAAAAAATTACAGTGTCCATGTAGAGGAGTCTTATTTAAAGAGCTATTATTGGGTTGTGTGTGCCGTGTTCGATGACGGCCTATTCCTTTGATTTGTAGCAAACCAAGTGTTTGTTCCCATTCAACAGCGGCTCTTGCATGGTGACTTCAAGTTGTGGGTTGTTGAAGTACTCGCACATTTCGGCATAGTTGTTGGCCACGACGGTTTTGGTCAAATTGGCTCGGCTCATGGCTCATTTTTTCAAATTGGCTCATTTTTAAAAAATCCATGAAATTGAAAAATTAAACTCATCGGCCCCATAGGGAGTTGAGACACAATTTGCTCAACATCCGCATTCCTGGGTTCGGGGCGATTTTATCCGGGTTCAGCTCCAACCCATAGGCCCTGGCTTTCTCCAAGTACTCTTCTTTGGCCTCCGATCGCTGCTGTTCCGTGGCATCTTCCCTTCGGCAATCTTGCGGCCAACCACTGGACTCCATCTTCAGCTTCAACATGGTCCGAATGTAGTCATGGAACAGGTCGTCACTCCAATCGCCAGGCTTTTCCCACACATAAGCCGAATGCAGCTCAATCACTCTGTAGCCTGCATCCAAGGCCAAGTCCAACTCATCCCTAAAATTGACCAATAAATCCAAAAAATTCGAAAAATTCCAAAAAAATGCAAACTTACGAAGTCAATGTTGCCAGCCATCCTCTCTTGCGATCAAATTGCGGCCCAATGTGTGGACATTTGTACTCTCCATCGTAGATACCATCAGGGTTTTTGTCAGCACACTTGAAAAAAATCCATTAAAAATGAATTTTAAAATGAAAATTGAACTCACCGCTGCACAAAGTAGGAAAAGGAGACGTCCATGGCTCTTGTACGGTAGCACTGGAATCCCGTATTTGAGTTGCACGGGTGGCACAACCCAGGCCTTGATGATGCCGATCAATGGTCCTCCGATGTCTGGGTCCACAGAATCTTCATGTTTTGACCATTCCACAGCCCTCGGCGGCTCCCACTTCTTCGCTTGAGCATGGCCTATGGGGTAGCGGTTGGTGAACATCACGTAGGGATAGAGCTAAAAATAGAGCTGAAAAATCTCTCTTGGGAAAAAAATTCTTAAAAAATCATAAATATTCCAAAAAAAATCTCAAAAATAGTAAAAAAAAGGAAAAAACTTACAGAGTAAAAATCCTTGTATTTGATTATGCGCTTATGCTCCCCCAATCCTGCTTCTTTGGCCTTTTTGTTGACCTCACTGGTGTCGAACCCGACCACTTCTGGGCCAGTGCTGAAAAAATGGAAATTTTTGCAAATTTTTTAACAAATTGGAAAAAACGAGCAAATACCAACCTAAAGAACTCTTTGGCCTACAAATTGACACAAAAACCAGATCTTAAGCCCCCCCCCCAATTTTTGGCAGTTTCAATTTTAATCCAAATTTTCTCCAAAAAAATCAAACCCACCGCCCCCCAAAAAAGGCATCGCGAAAGTCGATGGGACCCGTGTCCGGAGTGGAGGAGAAGAATTCTGCCATCTCCCGGTCGTTCTCCAACAAGAGCCGGATCTCGTGTTCCCAATAAATGCGGACATCGGCTTCTTGGCGGATCTCGGCCAACCGCTCCAGGTCCCTCCGGCGCACATACTCTGCTGTTTGGTCTCCTGCGATCCGTTGATGATCATCCGGGTAGCATTCCGGACAACCATGCTGAAAAATTGGCAAAAAATTTATTAGAAAAAGAATAAAAATCCAAAAAAAATTAAACTCACCCAATAACAACCGAAGACCTCAATCACAAGGTCTCCGCATGGGTCTCCTGGCCGTCGTACATATCCATCGACGGAATAACGCCCATTGCACAGCTTCTTCTCTCCTTCAGGGCTGTCGGCATGTTGGATTCCTCTCCCTTCAGCTTCAAATGGTTGTGTGACAACCATTTCAGGAATTTTCGGCCCATCTTAGAAGCACTAAAAAATGGGGAAAATGCAAATTAATTTTGAAAAAATAATTGCAAAAATTCAAACTTCTTCCCATGATTTTTTTCATATCCCAAATTTGGGACGATGGCAACGCGTTGTCTGGAGAATTCAGCATCATGTTGGATCTCTAGGGTCTTGAGGAAGAAATTGACACACCCTGAAGCGAGCTAAAAATGGGAAAAATGCAAATTTTTGCCTCGAAAATTCTCCAAAAAATCCCCATTTCTTACCGTCAGATAAGAAGTGATGTCGATGCCGTTGTCTTTTTGCATTTCGTAGATTGTTTGCGGCTTCCCCTCCTTGTCCAGTACTTTTCTGGGCCTTTCCCTGTCCCGGATGGTTGTCGCCTGCTTGAACAGTGTGCGCATTGCCACAAGGCCATGGACCAAAATTTCCACATCTAAAAATGGGAAAAATCATGAATTTTGGCTAAAAATTCCCTCAAAATTCTCAAAAAATTATAAAAAAACTCACCAACGCGACAATATTCGGCTAGTTTCTCCTTGAGAACCCATGGTTCTCCTTTTGCCGATTCTGCCGCATGCCACTCCAAAAACTTTGCTCTGTTCTTCGGCATCATGGTATTTGGCTTGTACCATTCGATTGCATGGGGACCATGGTTGACGATTTCATAGTGCTCTGGCCGATTGAAGTCGTGGGGGAAGTACAACTTCCCGTCAATGCCATCGATGTTCAGTCCAAACGAGTCCACAAACTTGCTGATGGGTAAAGAATGATGTTGTACCTGAAAAAATATGAAAAATGATTTAAAAATTCAAATTTAATTAGAAAAATCCTCTAAAAATTTGCCAAACTCACGAGTCTTTGAAGACCAACAATGTATAAATGTTCCGCTTTCTGATCCGCATCTCTAGGATCCTGTTGTTTTGGCGGATGAGTGTGGGGTTGATGTTCGGGTAGGTGAGAAGTTCGCCAAAAATGAAGACATTATCATACCTGAAAATGAGAAAAATGGTTAAAAATTGAATATTTTGGCCAAATTTTTCCTTAAATTTACCCAAAAATTCCCCTCTCACCTCCCTCCACAATGCTCATACACGAGAGTTTCGTAGTGTTGGAGTTTCTTCTTCGGCTCCTTCTTCTTCCTTCTTTTTGCCTTCTGGCATTTTCCACCTCCGCTCTCCTCTTCTCCACAATTCACCTCCATTGCTTCATCAAAAATTTCGTCGCTTTCTTCATCTTCGCTGTGATCATCCTCTCCTCTTCGGGGGTCCATGCCGAGACCCATTTCCCATCTCAGTTCGTCCTCTTCGTCAATGCCGGGATGAAGCTCTTCTGGGTCTTCTTCCTGCAGAATTGGCAGTTCATCGGGACTGTTGATGTAGGACATCTTTTTTTGCTCGAAGTGCAAGAGCCAATTGACGAAGACGGGAACCAAATTTTCCTCCTCCGGCACCGGAATATGGACATCGGCCTGTAGATGATCCGGCAATGCAAATGAAGACCAACAATATGATCGATGTGAGCCGCAGATTCGACACGCTTCATTCTTGTTAAACCGCCGGTTCCAAATCCCTTTGTCGATGCACTCTGTGCAACACACGTATGACCAGCAAAAATTCACCTAAAACTTACAAAAATTGAAATTTTGAAGCAAAATTCCCTAAAAATGAAAATTTACTTGATGTAAAAATCGGGCGGCATTGGGATGAGGGCGTATGTCCGTGCGAGACTCAAAGTCGTACCTATAAAAATTGGGAAAATATTTCAAAAAATTATTAAAAATATTTTAAATCTCACATGATAAATCTCTTGGGGGTCTCCGACTTTGGGCGGTATCTCATCTTGCAAAACCCGGTTTTTGCATGATAGAACCCGCAAAAATGGCAGTATGTGCGCCCGCATACATGCCCACCTTTTGGCGGAATCTTAAAAATGGAAAAAACAGAAAAAACTGGAAAAATTGACTAATCCCACCGATAAATCGTAAACGCATCCGCAATCCTTGCACATTTTGCTACGTTGACAAATGGTTTTGATCCCTGATCGGTAGTGACGAAGATGATGAGCATGGCACGCGAGATTTTTGAAGACTCTGTTGTACTGATCGCAGCGGATGAACACATCTGGCTCCTCTTTGCAGGTAAATCCGGGTCCACCCCTAAAAATAACATATTTATTCATCTTTTTCATTTTTTTTCTACCTTTGGCAATTTATACACTTTGCTCTGCACCGAATCCGATGGCGACTTGCCCTTTTATAGGGGACTTCGCACTTAAATTTTTAAGAATTGCATAAAAATTGATGGGAAAATAAAAAACTTACAGTATAACAATATTGGCAGTCATCCTGGAAAAGCCTTCCGGCATTGTTAACTGGGACATAGTGCGGCTCCTCCGCATCCTCCATAAAATAGACCACCAACTCCTTTTCGTAGATGGACACATTTTATTGATCGGAACACGAGCCGGCATCCTTCCTGCCCCGTCGAGAAGGCGAAAATTTTGAACTTCCCGGGCCAATGTTCAGTGAGATAATCCTGGAAAAAATGAATTTTTTGTAAAAAAATCACAATTTCCTCCCATTTTTACCTGGATTTTATCTCCAAAATCAAGGATCGAATACTCATTCAATCCTGGATCAATGCCACACCAATTGAGCATTCGGAGGACGTCGATTTTTTGTCTCTGGGTATTCGAAAAATGCTCTGGAGTCGTTCATCAGATGTTTTTTAGTAGAAGATTAATGGAGCGGAATAAGCATAAGTTGTCAATGTCGGAAAAAGGCAGATCCATCAGCGCTCCCGAATAAATCCCGTCAACATGTGGGAGTTTTGCCTTCCGCTTTCGTCCCCTTCCCTCCATTTGTTGTCGTTTTTTGTTGTTTTTGATATTTATGGCGTTGATTTCCACCACAAATGGAGCCTCGAGAAAACTCTCGATGCCTTTCATCTTCTGGCTTTGTAGAAGGGAATCCAGCTTTTCCATCAGTCTCTCAAACACTTCTCCATCTTCTTTTGGGTTGAACTGAGAGTGATTGATGTCTCCCTCCAGTAGAAGATCGCTTTCGATGATTGTGTGAAAATAATTCGGGTTGAATCCGAATTTTTCTGATGATTGGTGTTTGGCGAAAGACCAGAATGTTGTCATTAAATGGCGAAGCTCGCCTGGCGGATCGGCAGCTTTGTAGAGGTCCACCATCTCCACCCTGGCTCGGACCCGAAATCCTGAAAATTGGACCCAAAATCCTTAAATTTTCACCATTTTTCTCTCATTTTTTGTGAATTTTACACTTCAAAATCCCCCCATTTTATGAGTTTGCCTTACAACACTCATTCTTCATCAGCTCTCTTTGCGAGGGAATTTGGAGGAAGGGAAGAAAAAGAGTACATGAGATGAAGAGAGGGAACAGGTTGTTAGAGAAATTGTAGAAGAGTAAAGGGAAGAGAGATTGACAGAGAAGATGTAAGAGAGTGTGAAAGATGGGGAGAAGAGAGAGAAGCGTGGGCATGAATGCAGAGAAATGGAAAATAGAGGATGAGAGAGTGTGGAATAGAGGGAGGGCAGACACATCGAATGGATAGGCTGCAGGAGTAGAGCAGAGAAATGTGAGAGAGTGAAGGGGGAAGATTACGGTAGCGGCGGGGAAGCAACAAGAGGCGATCCCCCAAAGCAAATTGATGGGGCGAAAATTGTGGACGGGGAAAGGGTGAATAAACACAGAAAATTAATGCGAAATTGGGGGCAAGAAAAAGAATAAATTTAAAGGAAAAACAAATGTTTTTATTGAAAATTGGATTAAAAATTAGGGAGAAAATTGAGAATTTTAAGTTAGAATTTGCAAATTTTGGATTGAATTTTATGGAAAATAATTAAATTTTTGTGGGAATAAATGAATCAGATGAGAGTAAAAAAGAATGGATGAAAAGAGAAAAATTGGGAGGAAAATCGGAGCCAAAATAAACAGAAATGAAATGGAAGGAGATTGGATATGGGGCAAAATCGTGCATAATTTTATGCACATTTGGATTCATTTTTTGGGATGGGAATTGGATTGGTTTTGCTATATTTTTTAGGCCATTATTTTGCCCATTTTCAACCAAATCTTACTCCCAAAATTGCAGATTTTATTTTAAATTTTTTCTAAAGATTTTTTCCATCAATTTAAAGGCCTTTTTTCCTAATTTTAGGCCAAAATTCATTCAAAATCTCCCACCTTGGTATTGACCCGGGACCACAGCGGATGCGGAAGAGCAAAGCCAATGCTCGCCTCCAAATTGTTCTGCTTCCAACTCCTGGTTGATCGCCGGCTCTGATCGACGATTCCTTCTCGGTAAGTCCGCTGTCGTGACAGGCTGTGTGATGTGTTTAGGGCGCTGAAAATTGGGGAAATTGGGGAGGGTGACCTCGATGGCTATTTGTGCAGACAAACAGCCCTTCCTATTCCCGATAATGCACACTCCCGACCCAACCAAATATTAATCCCCGCAATATTGACCCCAATTTCCTCCCCATTTTCCGACCAAATCAATTGCATTTTTGTCCCCTTTTTCAGATCCAAACCGGAGTTGATGTTGGCGGAGAGTGATCGTCGTCGCTGGTCAAATCCCATGACCACTCCCGCTCAATCCACCTGCGAGAACGAGGCGAGATTGTGCCCTGATCGTTGTCATCTTGGTCGCTGTTGTCCGCCGAATCGTCCAATGGTGGGTCGCTAGGTTGGGAATGGTCCAAATTCGGGTATTGGCTTACCCTAACATACCGAATTGGCCGAAAAAATCGTTGTTTTCCATTTTTTGTAGAAAAAAATGGGATTCGTAAGTAGAATTTTTGCCTAAATTTAGGGGGGTTAGGATCCAAATTTTTTTTGACCATTTGCCAAAAATGACTTACCAATTTCGGAGGTTGGCATTTTTCGGCAATTAATCATCCCAAATCCGTTCCAAAATTTTTGGTTATCACAGTCCTAAAATGTAATTAATCATTGGGGTTGGGTCCCCTAAGTTCCCTAAGTTCATTGTTCCCCCATGGTCCTTAACTAAAAAACATATGGCACCAGATTTGGTAGGAAGGGAGGGAAGGGGGGAAAGTTTGCGAATTCGGTGAGGGATGATTAATGACTTTACACATTCAGCCAATTGAGTGGACAATGGATGTGCCAGCCGAGCTTCGCCAACTTCGCCCATTTTGGCACTTCAACTTTGGCAATTTCGACCCCTTCTATGGTAATTTTTTGGTCATTTTCCCCCAATTTTTGAATTTTTCGGCTTTCTAAGAGGGATTGGTCACTTTTTAATGGCATTTTTTGATTGACAACCAATTAAAAAACCCGCCAGCGGACCCATGAACCCACACCTTCCCCCCACTTTTTGGTTGAATTTCTTCCAATTTTTTGAATTTTCGATTAAATTTTCCCCCTTTTCAGCTGAATTGCACTTCACTTCAAAACAACGAAAATGCCCGCTGTCCAATCATTGCCGACCCGATGCAAGAGCGGCCGATTGCCGATTGCACCTCACCGCCCCTCATGGGGCCTTGCGTTGTTGTTCCTCCTGTCGCTTGCATCGTGTGCAGATCCGTCGCAAAACCAAACCATCAAAAGTGCAACACCAACAGCATGAGCCGATACAAATTCAACCAAAAGAGGTGCGTTTTTTAATTATTAAATCATTTTTTAATTTTCTCCTTTTATGGCAAAATTTTCTCCTTTTTTGGATATTTTTTCACCCTTTTTTGGCCGATTAATAATTCCAAAATTCCCTCTTTTAGGAAACTGACTTTGCTGATGATGTTGCCGCCAAAGTGGAACAGTTGGAAATTGGCGGGGAAGCAAAGGGCGCGGAAAACGAATTGGCGAATTTGGAGAAGAAGGAGGAAGAGGATGAAAAACCGATGCCGGTGGGTTTTTTATGGTTAATTTTTCAGGATTTTAGCCTTAAAATTTTTTTAAAATTCACTGACAATTTTTTATTTTGCATTTTAAGATTCGCAACGACCTTCCGAAGTACACAATCTTCGATCCAGAAATAATTGAAGGAATAAAGGCTGCATTGCAACCATTCGGCTTCAAGATAGTTCAAACTTTGTAAGTATTTTATGATTTTTTTGGATTTTTTAATAATTTCTAATTAGGAAAATTTTAATGAATTTTTTAAATTTTTTTCAGTTCTGTGGTGAACGGGCAGTATACTTTCATTCTAGTCCCCGACAGTGATGTGCTCTGCGATGAAAACACCCTCCTGTCTGACCGCCATGAAATTGTTGAAAGCATTTTTCCATACCGCCTCTACATTGTCGAAAAGAACTCCGTTGAGGTGGAGGTAAGATTTTTAGAAAAAAAGTTGGAATTTTTTCTTTTTGTAAAATTTTTGGGGGAAAATTATGATGTTTCTTTTTGCTGATTTTTCCCTTTTTTTAGATCAATGGGTCCTTCCTGTTTCCTGGCGCATTCACCTACAAAACGATAACAACTGGTGGTATGAGCAAATATCAAATGGAGAAGACACAATTTATCCATCGCTTGCAGGGTGAGATCCGTTACTTTTTCACCCATGAAATTGTCGCATTCCAAGAGGCCATACAACATGACCCTCCTTAGCACCTTACTTCTTCTTCACTTTCTACCCTTTACCCTTTCCTTTTCTGACCCTCTCATTGTCTTACTATCAATTCTTATAATCAATTTTGATCAATCTTCTATTTAATTTTTTATTTTTTCACAATGAATTGTTCTCGAAACTCACTTGACCCCCCAAAAAAACGATCAAAATTATCTCATTTTGTAACTTTTCCTTAATCTCTTTCTATCCGATCTGATAAAAAAACCATAGTAAATGCGTTTGGATTTGGTTTTCATTTTTTTGGTCATGTTTTTGGGGGATTTTGGGAGGGATATTTGTTTTTTAATTCAAATTTTTTAATTTTTTGGCATTCTGAATTATAAATTATCCCTCGGTCTTCGGTGTCCTCGCTCCCTATATGGCCAAGATTGGCCTTTGTTTGTGGCTTCTTCATCGGAGATTGTTATCTCCCCCGATCCTTGAATCCCTCCCAATCGATCTTAGGCTTTATTCTTTGTAAAAAATGAATTTTTTTAGATTTTTTGTTTGGTTAATCATTGCAAATATTTTGTCATGTCTCCCCCCACCATGCCAACGAGTTTGGTTGTCCGGGGATAATTTTCACTTTTACGACAATCATCAAATCACCATCCCACCTTATTCCGATCTCATTCACCTTCGGGATAAGACATTTTGGTGCTCAGAAACCACAACTCCTCTGACAACGACCACAACCCTCAACTACCACCACAACCACAACAACTACAACAACCACTACCAGGCCTACAACTCCATTTTTTCCACCAAAACGAGGGTTTTGGCGACAAGTTTGGGTGCCGGGATCAGCGGAAACAACAAAACATCCAACAGTCACCACAACTTCTGCTCCCGCAACTCCCACAACCACAACTTCTACTACCATAATTACCACAACTACAACTTTTACTCCCCCAACTACAACAACCACAACTCTTGCTACCCCAAACAATACAAGAATTTTGGCGTAAGTTTGGGGGATTTTTTTAGTTGGCAAAAAAATCTTTTTATTTTTTAGTTGCATTTTCAGATTGGATGAAGAAAGGGTGAAGGAATTGATTGCTCAACACACAACAACTACCACTCCGGACTTGTGGCATTTGGTCCAATCGCTCAATGAAGGTTGGTTGATTTAAACAAATTTTTTACAAAAATTCAATTTTTTATCCATTTTATCAGAAGAACTTGATCAACTTGAAAGTGCATTGTCCCTCATACGGCCCAGAAAACAACCAAAATATGAAATCCTGGTGCCTACCATCATCACACCCCTGGACACATCCATGAAAATGGTGAATTTTTGTTAAAAATCCAATTTTAATTAATCTTTCCCCATTTTTTAGTTGCAATTTTGGCTGAAACTACACCGTCGACGATCAGTACAACTAAAACAACCACAACATTGCCTCAAACTTTGTCGAAATTTTCGGGTAATTCTTTCGGGTAATCCCTTTTTAGTGGACTTGGTTTCAACAATTCTAAATTTGCCGTGTTCTTCCGAGCTAATTTTGAGTGGATTATTGCCGGTGGCCTCGCTACTTTGGTAGGATCCCCGACCATTTTGACCCCCGTCCCCGATCCCCGTCCCCGACTGATGGCTCATCCCCGACCCAGATCCCCGGCCTTCATCCCCGACGGGGACGGGGGTGAAAATACACCCCTAAAGATGCCATTTTGGATCCAACTTTTAAGGGAATTTGGTGGAGGACAAACAAAAGAGGTCCATGGCTCAGTGGAAACAATGCAGATTCATGATGGTGAGAACGCAGGTTCAATTCCTCATCACCTTTATATTTTAAAATCTTATCTTGGAAACTCTTTTCATTTATTTTTTATTATTTTTATTTTTTTCCAATAAAAAAATACATTGCAAACAACTAAAGCCATCAAAAAAACAACCAAATTTTTCTTTAGAAATGATGATAAATTCTTAATTTTCGAATAAAAATTTCAGAAATGGAAATTTTTTAATAGAAAAATGGTCTTAAATTTTCAAAATTTTTCCGGCGGCCCCTATCGGGACCGCCGCTACCTCGCACAGTGAATTTCTTCAAAAATTTCATCTAAAAAATGACCGATTTTCTTAAAGAAAAATGGTCTAATTTTCAAAATTTTTTCGGCGGCCCCTATCGGGACCGCCGCCAACTCCCCACAATGAAATTTCCTTAATCAAAAAATGATGAGGAACAATATGATGATGGTGAAAAAAATTCAAAATTTGACTTTCATAAAATCTGAAAAATTTTGCCACCTCTGTCTCTTTAAAATGTTTTTTTTGAAAAATCCTGCACCTTTTTTTGATGGTTACATGAAATTTGATGGTTTTCAAAAGCCGGTCTATTTATTCAAACACTTTGAGGAATCAGTGAATACATCCATTAAATTTTACAATGATTTTGGTATTTTTTAGTTTGGGCGGAGACATGGCTCAAAATGTCTTGTTGATCAAGGCAAACTTGGAAAAATCCCCTTTAAAAGTTAGATAATATGGAATTTGACGAGGATCAGAGTGATGAAGATAATGAAAAACCTATTTTGGAATGTACCACTAATGAAATTTTTTGAATTTTTGGAAAAAATTCGAGAAAAATTGGATTTTTGGCCATCCCCGAAAAGTCGGGGATCCCCCCCCCNCCCCCCCCCCGTCCCCGACCGATGGGCCATCCCCGTCCCCGATCCCCGACATTTCCATCCCCGGAAATCCCCGTCCCCGATTTTTCCGAAAAAAAATCCCCCCGTGCGCTACCCTAGTTCAAAAGGTTGATCAGCACTCCGGCATGTTCAACAATTTATGAGGAGATCGATTTGTCCGACCAACGATCTGTTCAAAAGGGACCAGATTTCCCTATTTACAAGGCAAATCATCCAATTTTTCAGGTTTTTTTTCATATTTTTTAGATTTTTGCCAAAACATTTTTTTTCATTTTAGGAGCAAAGTTGTTCATATGCTCCTTCATATGAACCACCATCAAATCGCCAATCGATGGCTTCATGGACCTCCTTCAGGTCCTACTACTCCGTCTCCGATCGCTTCCAGCCGGCACCTTCTCTTCCTGATCACCACATAAGCCTCCGCTCGTTTTCTTCACTTCCACCACCGAAGGTGATCAAAATCATTGCTCCTCCGCTCCCCGCTCATCCACCGATAGTGATCGATGATGCTGCGCCGAACCGACCATTGCCTACTCTGCCTGTTGAAGAAGCCGATCGATCGCCCTCTCCAAATATCCCCATTGCACCACCCCCTCCTCCACCCAATTTTTCTCTTCATCATCCACAAAAATCCACAAAATTCTGAATTTTCTTCATCTTTTTTTAATAAATACAGTTTAAATTTTTTTCATAATTTTATTTTTTTGTTTGTTTAAATTTTGGTGTAAAGAATTTATCAGATTTGGCCTGATATGCCAAGATTTTGAGAGTAATCTGGATTGGATTTTATGTATATGAATGAAGAGTTGTGAAAAAGTAATGGAATTGATTTTTTATGGGATAGATTAATTTGAAAAAATAAAATAAGCGTATTTGTCAATGGGATTTTTGGCAAAAATAAATGAGAATAGCATTAAGTGATTTGTCCATAGGAATTTGGAAAAATTGAGAACAATTTAAAAGATGGCCATGAATTGAAAAAAGGAGATACGGCCTTGGAATGGATTTTTTTTGAGGGGAAAAGAGATCCGATCGTAAGAGATCGAAAAAATTAAGAGTCTGAAGAAAAAATCAAAATTAAATTGATGGGGAAAAAAATCGCCGCCATCATCCCACTCTCCCGATCACTCGCCGAACTCTCCATCATCGGACCGAACTTGTTCTGTCGCCGCCTCATCAGTTCTCCGGCATCGGTGTTGGATCCTCCGGGTTCTTGTTCTCAGTTTCTAAAAATTGGGATTTTAAATTTTTTTCGCATTTTCCCCCTCTTACCCTCATCATTGTTCCTCGATTGAGCGGTGATGTAGAGGCCAGAAGAAGAGTCGGATGACAGAGTGATGGTCGAATGGGAAGAATCTAAAAAATTGAAATTTTTTCCAAAATTATTTAAAAAATTTTACCGTCCAAGTCGATGACTTCCATGGATGAAGGTCCAGTTTGGTGAATTGGCTTTGCGGACTTTGTTCCTTTCTGCTGCACACCACGTCGCTGCGATTGTTCATAGGCAGCTTGCTGTGCCTCGCGGATTCTCCAAAGTCGTTCGCCTAAAAATTTTTGGAAATTTTTTTTTGAAAAAAAAATCATTTAAATATTTTTTAAAATATTTCTCTTACCCTGAGCAGAGGAAGTGGGGTTACTCATCTCCAAAGCATCCATCAACTCCCCCAATTCTTCTCGCTCTTCTCTCATGCGAAGTTCTCGTTCGCGCTGGCGAAGGTCATACAGGCGGCGCCTCTGAACTAAATCCTCCAAATCCGATTTACGGCGTTCTTTGATGATGCGGCTTAAGATTCCTTCCTCCTCTGGTGATAGTGCAAGTGGACGGATGGGGGGTCGACGATATGGCCGATCCTTGAGAAGATCATCACGGCGCTGACGGCGTTCCTCTGAAAAAATCGAAAAAATTAAAAAAATAAATTTTTTTTAAATTTCTCACCTTCAGTGAACAAGTATGGGTCCATCTCTCGCAAAGCTTCCTCCGGGAGCACATCCTCCACCTCCTCATCACTGGGATCTGCCAACAGTTCACCCAAAGTGGGGTGTCCAATTCGCGATTGGCGGTGTTTCGGCTTGATCGGCTCTAAAAAATTTAAAAACGAATAAAAATAAATGAATTTTTTTGAAAAAATTACCAAATGGTAGTGATTTGTAGCCCCCATCCATGCGTTGCTGCACCCTCCCCCTTTTCTCAGGATCTTTGTGGTAGAATGGAACTGAAAAAAGAAATTTTTAAAGAAAATTTATTAAATTTAAAATTTTTAAAGAAATCTAAATAAAAAAATTTTACATCCATCCATATTTATGTCGTCGCCATCACTGTCCCCATTGGTGCCTCCGGTCGTGCTGAGATCGGTGGTGGTTTTCGTTGTGTCCATGCTGGTGTTGTCCAATTTTGCCGGTCGTTCCGCCTTCCATTGACATTGCTCATGGTCGCATTTGCAGAGAAGTTTCGGTCGGTCATCCCAAAATTCAAAGCCGTAGTCCACGAAGATTTGATCGCCGGCCTGTATCGGTTTGCTGAAAAAAAAGAAAAAATATTTTAAGCAAAATTTTACCCAAAAATCCTAAACAAATTATTCAAACACCCCATAAACTCACATGCAGACGACAATCATTCCCATTCTTGCCCTGTTTTTTGCTTTCCATGTGAAGACAGTTGGAATAAATGCGGCGTTGGCATTGCAGGAATGGTTGATGAAGCCTTCCAAGCTGCCATTGGGGGTCTGGTCAAGCACTAAATTTTTGTAAAATTATTAAATTTAAATTTAATTTTTTACCCCATGATGGAATTTTGAATATTCCGTCCATGCGAATGCCATAGTCAGTCGGCGGCGCATCTTTTTTCGGGAACGCGCTGCCCTTCATGTCCCCGCCAATCTGGCAGCCTAAATATAAAAAAATTGTTTAAAATATTTTTTAATTAAAAAACCTGTTGGAATGTCAACATTTGCGAAGACTCCGAAGTTCCACTTCTCGCTCCACTTGATGCACAAGTCCAATCCTGATGTCTTCTTTGGCCGATTGAAACATTTGCCCTTGCATAGGCAATATGGGTGACACATTGCCGCGATGAAGTAGCCGAATTCTGTGATGTCCGGCGGTATGATGAAAAGCTGTTCCTGAAAAAACAAAAATCTGTAAAATTTCTTTTTTTAATAAAAATCCTAATAAAAAACTTGACGATCGATGATCAATGGTTCGATGGCCCTGCCTCCCTCTGCAAGAACGAAATGGCAATCTTTGTCACAACACTGTCGGCCCAAATTGGTGGTGCATTCACATCTGTCGTTCTAGATAATAAAAATAATTTTTTCCAATTTTTTATGAAAAAATCCTCAATTTTTATGAAAAATCCTCAATTTTTAAAACAAACCAGACTTCCCCAAATGTTAATGCCGTGCTGAGTGACCCCGAGTGTGTGATGAATGGCCATTGGCGGCCGCGGCATGAATATTGGGCAGAATATCGGCGTTTTTGCGAAGAAACCGCCTGAAAAAAATAAAAAGGATTTTTATCAAATTTAATCCTAAAGTTAAATTACTAGTAAAAAATCATTTAAAATTATTATTTTTTGGCTAAATTTTATTATTTTTTAAATTCTTACATTGATACTCCTCAATTGGTCCTCCATTTGCTTCATCTTCTCCTTGCTGTCCCAAATTGCCGCCTCCATCGGCCAAATTTCCACCTTGTTGTCCGGCATGGCCGAGTTCGGCCACATTCCCCTCCTCGATTCCATTGTTGTCGAGATTCTCGTCAATTTCCATCTGCTCCTCATCAATCACCAGCGGGTGAATCTCATCCAAATTTTCGTTGTTGTCCATTGCCGAATTTGGTGATGATTTTCGCTGGAATAATTCACAAATTTCAATCAGATCTTCACACAAATTTCCGATAGAAACCTTCACTAAAATGAAATAAGGGAAATTGTTAAATTTATTATGTGAATAAATAAAAAATGAATAAAGGATTTAAATAATCTAAGAAATCGGAGAGGAGACTGAATTTTTTGATGATTTTTTTGAGCCAAAAATTTTTTATCAGAATTTGGTACATAAAATAATCGAAAATCAAGTTAAAGTGATAAAAATTATTAAATACAATTAAAAATAACATTAAATCCCTCTTTACAAATTCTTTCTTATTAATTTTTTCCATTAATTTTGTCTAAAATTTCACGTGTTTGCACGTGTAACATTTGGAAAGGGTAGAGATAGGGAATTTTATGTTTTCTACCCATGTTTATTGGCATTTTGTCTTTTCAGTGGAAATTCAAAAACTTTTCCAATATTTCTTTATTTCTCTACCCATTCTCTCATTTTTATCCACTCTTTCACCATTCCCAAAGTGGCGGCCATTTTTTTTCTTTTTCTCTACCCAATCTCTCCCTTTTCCACACTCTCTCTCATTTCTCTGTCCCTCTCTCCCCCTTTTCTACAGTATCTCGCCTTTTTTTCAACATGGCCGCCGGTTTTTTCTCTGCTTCTCTAACCCATTCTCTCCCTTCATCACACTCTCTCTTCTTTCTCTGATCCCTCTCCTTTCTGCACACTCTCTCGCTACCGTATCCCTCCCCCTCCCTTGGCACCGTGCCAAACCGGTTTGCAGATGGGAGAATAGAAGCCATGAGAGTATTCAACATTTGCATACTCTCATAGCTTCTATTCTGTGGGATGGGCATGGGTCTGCAGATTAGGCCACGCCCACTCCGGCTTCCCCCTCCCCCAGAGGTCCCTCTGCAGCGAGTGCAGAGGGCTGAGAGGTCCCTGGAGGGATCCCTTCTGCAGATTTTGGCGCCAAAATGATGGCTTGGCTTGGGTTTTGGGTCGCGTGCGTGCGCACGCGCGCGTATCCCCTCCCCCGCGGAGATCCCTGCGGGCGCAGTCGGAC
>LDKF01000179.1:73256-85279 GCA_001026735.1 Rotylenchulus reniformis | reverse complement strand
TTTTTTTGGTTTTCAAATGAAAAGGGTCCCCCCTGTTAAATTTGTGGATTTTCAAGGGCAGCCACTTTGCAACTAGTGCCCTTTTTTTCTTAAGAAAGTTGGTCATGTTTTGCATAAAATTTTCAAAAATCCAAAAAAAGTACAGATGGCCAGAAAAAAGTACAATTCTTTAAAAAAAGTACATTTAGGAGCCCTGGTAATTTTAAACGCTGCATCCAAATCTGACGTCCATTTTGACGTAATACGTCATTTGACATCTTTTTGGCGCTGATGAGTCAGAATTTTTAATTTTTCTTCAGAATTTTAAAAGAAATTTTTTTGAAGTAAACGTCAAAAAGTGACGTCAGATGACGCATTAGGTAAAATGGATGTCAGAATCAGATTCCGCGTCCAAAATTACCCTGGGGAATAAACAATTTTGAGTCACGAGACTCTAAAATATTAGTCCCAAAATTATACACTTTTAAACTAGTGCCCGAAATTTGGTTTTTTTGGCTGAGTAAAGGAGCGGTTTTTTGTATTTAATGTGAAAGGAAAATGAGTTGGTTTTAAAGCGAAAGTTTTAATCAATTATAACACACACGTATGCTTATTTTTTTCTAAAATAATTTCTAAATAACCGCGCCATCCGAGTAAATAAGCATACGTGTGTGTTATAATTGATTAAAACTTTCGCTTTAAAACCAACTCATTTTCCTTTAACATTAAATACAAAAAACCGCTCCTTTAGACGAATTTTGGCTGAGTAGACGAATTTTGGTGCAGACTAATTTTGGTAGCGCCCTCTGGCGCCTCCTTTCTCTTTCTTCGCTCACTCTTTTTCATCGGAGTTGGCGTGTCACTCCGGAGTGCACTCCTATTCTAGGAAAGGCGTGGACCTCCACCCCGAAACACAGGGGTGCGATTGAAAAATTTTCAAAATCAGGACATTCAGTTCAAAAAATCAGATTTTATGATCAAAAATCAGGACATTTTATAAAATGCTTTTGAACCAATTGTAAATCAATTTATTCGTATAAATAAAACTTCAAAAATTATATTTCTCGCCCACCCATGATCAATTTTAACTAGAGTTAGACCACGTACCGTTGTACGTTCACGACCTTCATGAAGTACGTTACACGTTAAACTGGTTTTTTTAACGAAACGTGCTAATTTACGTATCAGTCTTTGCACTTGTTTTTGGCACGTGAGTACGTTACACGTGTACCCCCTGTTTATTGGACTTGGCACTTGTACGTGCTTTTTTGCACGGCTTTCACGTACTAACTTTTTTCACCCAAATATGGGGACATTTTTTAGGAAAATGAACTAGAATGGTGAAATTTTTCGCTAAAAATCAATATAGTAGAGTCCAAGGAAATACCCGATATTTTGAAATTTAAAAAATTCATAAACCTTGGATTTCCAAATTCACGTTTCAAAAATTCATATGGTTTTCAAAAAATTTAGCAGAATATTTTTTAATTCACAAGATTGGATTTAAAAAAATAATAGCCTAGGAATTATCAAAAAATTTCATAGGCCTCGGATTTTTTGAATTTTCGAGTATTTTTACATATGGAGGAGATGTTTTGTCCTTGGCGATTATAGCTATTTTTCTTAGTTGGGAACATTTTGTAGCTGTCACTCACAGGGGACCTTTTGTATGCAAGCCATTATTTTTGATTTTTCTATAAAATTCGATTTTTTCATTACTTTATTGTAAATTTAAATTGAAAACTCATTTTTTAAATGTATTTTTCATTTTTTCACAACTATTTGTTCAAATTTTTCCTAAATCTGTATTAGCACTGGTAACGTGTAAAATGCCGCCCAGCACGTGTAAAAGGCGAACACGTTTCAAACACGGACCAGTCTTTGCACTTGTTTTTGGCACGTGAGTACGTTACACGTGTACCCCCTGACTACTGGTACGTGGCACTTGTACGTGATTTTTCAAAATGTCTAACTCTAATTTTAACAATTTGGGCGAAGAAAATGAGCAGTAAACCGTACATCTGATTGTGAGGGGAGCGATTTTGGGCGGGGAAAATTTTTCAAAGGAAATTGAGTGATTTTTTGTCTTAGCGAATTTTGAACCTTTCTCCTAAGAAAGAGTTTTGCGCGGTGCCGGCGGTCCCGACAGGGGCCGCCGGAGAAATTTTTGAAAATTTAATTCTTTTTTCTTAAGAAAATTGGTCATTTTTAAGGTATGCCTGTGGCCACAAAAAATGTTCCAACGCCGCTCATGTTTAAAAAAAGAATCTATAAGTTGAAGCGAATTGTTTGACTTTTTTTTCTGTTCCTTCTATCTATGACATGTTTTCTTCATCTAACTTGTGTATGTTTCATGCATACATTAATAGAAAGATGCGTCAATCCAAAATGGCACCAAACCAAAATGTCACCGCATCCAAAAAAATTTTTACTCATAGTTTAGACCAAAAACTTTAAAAAGCAAACATATATAGAAAAATATGCCCAGCATTTTGGTTTTTTTGGAATTCTCATACCTCTTTTAAATATTTGATATTTTTCATAATTTTTGAAAAATTCAAAAAATCAAGTTTTTAAGGAAAATTTCGTTCTTTTTATGGGGTATTCAAAAAAAATCATTCAAATTAAAATATTGGGTAATGTTTATATAAATTTGTTGTTTTAAGTTTTGATCTTTTAATGAGCGAAAAATGGTTTTTCGAATGCGATGACTTTATGACTTAGGCGACATTTTGACTTTAATTTCGTTTCAACTTATAAATCATTTTTAAATATAAGAAAATTGGAACATTCTTCATGGCCACCAGTATACTTATATAGTTTGGGTGCGCTTTTTTGGTCAAATTTTCCAAAAAAATATTTTTTGCTGAAAACTGACCCAAAGGCACATCCTAGGGGCAGTTTTTGACGCTGAATCCGATGCCGACGTTCTTTTTGACGTAAAAAAATTAGTTTTACAGTGTTTTCAACAAAAAAAAATTTTTTTGAAAATTTGACCAAAATTGTGGATACAAACTGCATAAGTATCTTCTTCAATTTCTGGTCCCAAATTTCGATTTTATACCCCGTTTCATGAATAAAAATAGCTAAATATTGAATTAATAATGATTTTACAGTGTTTTTAGCACAAAATATTTTTTGGAAAATTTGACCAAAAAAGCGCACCCAAACTATATAAGTACCCATTTTTAAGACCTTTTGTTGGGGAAAAAATACTGCTTAGGCTGCCGGCGGTCCCGATAGGGGCCGCCGGAGAAATTTTTGAAAATTTAGTCCCTTTTCCTTAAGAAAATTGGTCATTTTTTGAGAAATTTGAGCAATTATCCGAAAATCAGGACAAAATAAGGACATAGGTCGAAAATCAGGACAAATCTGACAAATCAGGACATTTTTATTTTGTCAGATCTGGACCCTCCAAATCAGGACAAATCTGATAAATCAGGACAGATCGCACCCCTGCCGAAACAGGACGTTTGAGCGCGGCCGGTTGAGCGCCAGAGCTAGAAAAATCATTATAACTCATCAGCTCAAACGAAATATGGAGAAACGATTTTGGTGTCAATAGGTAGGTCTAAATGTCTTCTATAAAAGGATCATCTGGATTGGCCAATTAGAAAAAAAGTTATGACCAAATTAAGCCACCAATTCGTGATATGGGCCAAAGATTCGGCCATAAATTTTCTCTCACTTGGCCAATCCAGATGATCTTTTTTGCAAACTTATAGCAGACATTTAGATCTATCTATTGACACCAAATTCGTTTCTCTTCTCCTTATTTCGTTTGAGCTGAGTGAGTTATAATGATTTTTCTAGCTCTGGCGCTCAACCGGCCGCGCTCAAACGTCCCTATCCCTACCGCTCCACCCAGGGGCCTATTCAAATAAATGCCGAATTGGCATCTGGCAATTTGCATGCCAGATTCCAGATTTTGTGTTCAAATATTTTTTGGCAATCTGGCAGAAATCCGTTCTAATATTAAGTTGGAAATCTTGGAAAAATGCCAGATTCCAGAAACTTTTTGGAATCTGGCATGCCAGAAAACCAAATTCTGGCATGGCACGTTTTGTTCAAATAAAAAACTTGCCCGAGCAAGAGCTCAAAGGGCATCGGCAAACCGGCAAATTAAGCTTTTTTGCTATTTCTTTATAATTTATATGGTACCCCGTGAAGATTTTCACATATTGCGATCTCGAATATGAGGTCAGAAAAAATTTTCGCGTTCAAAATTTTGTGTGATGAAAAAATTTTTCAAGATTTTTTTGGTGATGAATTCCGAAAAATTTTTCAGTTAAACCGTCAGTTTTTTAGATTCTGCACATCACTCTGGGGTTTTCGATGGTGCTATAGTTTACATATACACGAGGCGGATTCTATTTTTTGAAATTCGAAAATTTTTAGACCGAAATTCGAAAAGTCGAATTAATTTTTTCCTTCATTCTGCATTTCTTTCAAGCGTTTTTGAGGATGCTGAATTCAAATTTATCCAGAATTCAATTTTTATCAAACAAAAAATATAAAGTTTCACCATTATTTTTTTTTATTTTTAATCAAAAATTGCTTTATAAAAGGTAAAAGCTATTAGTATAAAATGAATAATACAGCTCAAGGTTTTTCAACCGGTGTCCATAGTACTTATCATCCAACATTGAAAAAAAAACATATTTTTTAAGGAAATGACTAATCCAACTAATTTGTGTAACGAACGGACGGTATCGGCGGTGATCAAATCAGTCGGGATGTGTGTGTCCACCGCAATCATGGGTGTTATCATGTACAAAGTATTTAGTCGTCTTGATCCAAATCAGGAATCTAAAGAAGCGGCGAAGAAAAGGGTAAGGAATGATTAGGAAAATTTGATTCATTTGGGCATTGTTTCAGTTAGCTGAGCTTGTTAATGCCTTGAATTTGGACCCCGCGCTCAATTTAAATTCTCACGAAGTCGGTCAAAATTTAATTTAAGGTTAAAAATTTCCGATTCAGATTAGGATCGCTTCACAAATTGGTTTGGAAAGTTATATAGAAACTAACAAAATTGTGCTTTTTTGGTTTTAGTACTTCCCGCAGATGGCGTTGATTTTGAGGAAGTTGGAGGTTGCAAGAAATTGTTGGACCAACTCCAAGAGAATGTCATGATTCCATTGCAATTGATGTCTTCGAAAATCCAATTTCCATCATCCTTGTATAGTCCACCGAAAGGTTCTATTAAACCATCTGATATTGATACATTTTTGAAACTTTTAATTCGCCTTACAGGAATTCTCCTTTATGGACCGCCAGGTTGTGGTAAGACATTGATTGCACGTGCGATTGCAAAACGGACCAATGCATACTTTATCAACCTCGATATTTCAATCCTTAATGGTCTAATATTTATTGTTTTACTTTTTGTTAAATTATAAATCTTAATCAGATATGTGGTTCGGAGAGACGGCCAAGCTCACGAAGGCACTTTTCACCTTGGTGTGTTGCAATGGCGTATCCAAGATTTTGACATGGGGGGGGGCTGAATCAACCCAAATCAAGAAAAATTTTGATTTTATCCTTCTATAGGGGGGGCTGATTAAGAAAATTTAACATTTTTTGAAGGAATTGTATAAAAGTGAGTGCCGGCGGTCACAGTAGGGGCCGCCGGGGAAAAATTTGAAAATTTAGACCCTTTTTAAGTGAGCTTCAATCCCTCCAGGCTATGGGTCCCAGCCCCCTAAATAGGCTACTGGTGTGTTGACTGATTGTGACTAATTGATAATTTATTTTTACAGACAACGAAAATTCAACCTTGTGTAATATTCATTGACGAAATTGGTAAAAATCAAAGATGTAATTTACAAACCAATTTTTTCTATTTTTGAACAGATTCTATGCTTCGCAGTCGCACAAATTATGACCATGAAGCCACCGCAAACATGAAGACACAGTTCATGGCCCTCTGGGATGGTTTCTTCGGATCGGACCACTCTGTGATAATCATCGGTGCCACAAATCGTCCAACTGCTGTTGGTATGTATTTGGAGTTCATTATAAGATTTGTTTTGAAGCAACTCATTAACTTACGAAAATTACATTAAAACATTTCCGGAAAAAAACTATATGGACTGCTCCATATTTCTTTTAATTTTTCGGTCCACCCCCCCCNTTTCCCCCGATCATTTCTAATTTCTACCCTTCTCCTGGTTATTCAATTCAACTTTCCGTTATTTTGTACAATCAGATGAGGCCATTTTGCGGCGACTTCCCCTGCGACTGCATGTGCCGAAACCGGATTTGCAAGCTCGTGTGGAGATCCTCCAAGTGTTGTTGCGTAATGAGAACACCGTGGATGACTTCGATTACGACAAAGTTGCGCAGGCCACAGATTCCATGAGCGGGTCGGACATGAAGGAGGTGGTGAGACTCGCGTGTCTATCTTGCTATCGCGATGCTGTGCAAGCGTTGATCAACTCCCCGGAACAACTTCAGTAATAAAAGAACTTTTCAGTATAAATGAAACTATTTTTGCCGAATATTTTTAAAAATATTCATTATTAAAACAATCGAATATTTAGAATAACAAAATGTTAATTTTACAGGGAACACATCAACGAGATAAAAATTTCACACGATCATATCACGAAGGCCGCGAAGGAATTCAAGAAGAATGCCACACAACTCGCATCAACCGCATTTGCTAAGGATATCCAATTGGATTAGGAAATGAAAATCTCGAATGTAGGCAAATATGATCTCTAAGTCTTAATTGTTCTCTCGTTAGTGTTTCTCATTAGATCAGGATCATTCTCCTCTTTCAACCCCCCACCCACATTCTCTTATTGTTGTTAGTCAGAGATTATTATTGTTGATTTATTGTTTTCTCAAAGAAAAATCATTTTTTGAATATTTTGAATTTTGAAATGAAACTTTGAAACTTAAAGTCGAGCATTCTTCAATTTTCACCAATTTTCATTTTCATTGTTTATTTACATTTGGATTTTAAGGCCAAAAATGATTTCTCCTTTCATTCGACACAGCTTTTGGCCATACAGCATTGCACGATTATCTCATTCGCTCTCTCAAATTGCCTCGAATGAGCCTGTAGGGCCATCGGTCAAAACACCGATACCGGGTCCGAAGTCGAAAAAATTGAAGGATGAAATGGAGCGAGTCCACGTGACTTTTTTGAAATTTTGGCTTATATCTTTGTAATCTTTTAAAGCAAACAACTTCGATCAAATTTTTTGTGGATTATGAGCGGTCGTTTGGGAATTACTTAATCGATGCGGATGGGAACACGTTGCTTGTAAATTTTAGAAATGTATTTAAATTGGATTTATTAATTTTTAAGGACATTTTCACCCAAATTTCGTCTCTGCCCTTGGGCTATAATCATCCAGAACTCATTCGACTTGCTGACGATGCGCGATTGATTGTATGATTTAATTTAAAAAATTATTTACTAAATTTATTTAGAGCTTTTAGAATTTAATGAAAGGAAAATAATATATGAATCTATTTTTCACTCATTTTAAAATTTTATTGATATCCAAATTTTTGGTTTCATTAGAGTTAAAAGCTTTTTCCGATATCAAATGAATTTTTTCGGCACTCAATATATGAATTGATTATATTTTCCAAAAAAAATTTTTTGACAACCTTCAGACTTGTGCGGTGAGCAGACCGGCCCTGGGTGGATATCCGAGAACAGACTTTGCCGAACTCATCAAAAACTCCCTTTCGAGCATCGCTCCCTGCGGACTTTCGCACGTGCAAACGATGCTCTGCGGCACGTCCGCCAATGAAAATGCCATTAAAACTGCTTTCATCCATTACCAAACGCGCAAAAGGAGTGGAAAGGGCCCAACGCCGCAGGACCTGTCCAGCTGCATGCGCAACGAGCTGCCAGGAACCCCCGATCTGGGGGTGATCGGTGAGCATTTGGACAGATCAATCCGCATTCATGGATAACGTATATTAAAATATAAATTATACATTTATTAATGTATACAAACATTTGGTACGGAAAAAAAACTTTTGATACGAAAACAAACCTAAAAATTTTGCTTGGTTTCGGTTCTCCCGATTCTTTCGTTTTCTCTGTTTTGATTAGGAATTTTAATTTTTTAAAATTTTTTCCGATTATATTCTTAAATTTGAGGATTCAATGGTTCTTTCCATGGAAGATCGCTTGCCATGTTGAGCATAACTCGGTCGGTTTTTTCTTTAAAAAATCATTTTAAAAATATTTTTAAAGGTCAAAAGCTATTCACAAAGTGGATATTCCGGTTTGCCATTTATTTTTATTTATTTTACAACTTTTATATGTTTTAGGCATTCGATTGGCCGACTGCCAATTTCCCGCGCTATTTATATCCTCTTGAGAAAAACGAGCAATACAACCGGGAACAGGATGAACGTAATTTTTGTTACATTCCGGTCTAGAATGTTATTTTTAAATACTGATTTTGAATTCTAAAAAATTAAAATAAATTAATAGCGGAAAATCCAAGAACTTATTAACTAGATTCAATTTATCCTTTAAATTCGGTCAAACCTCTACATTCTTCATAATTTAAGGGTGTTTGGCCGAAGTATCATCCTTGATCGACACAGCCAAAACGGCGGGTAGGGATGTGGCTGCCTTGATTGTTGAGCCTATCCAATGCGAAGGGGGTTGGTTTTAATTTTTATGCTTTTTTGTTTTAATGGAGTGATTTTATATTCGAATTCATTTGAAAATATGATATATAAAAGTATAAAACGACGATAAAATAATCTGTCAAATCAGCAGAATATTTTTGATTTTTTTAGGTGATCATCATGGATCCACCAACTTCTTCCGCGGGTTGCAGAAAATTTGCCGAGAAAGTGAAATTTATTTTATTGTGGACGAGGTGCAAACGGGAGGAGGTATTTGTGGCACTTATTGGGCTCATGAACATTGGAATTTGCCGAGTAAGTTTTGTATCTCAAAATTTATCATATAAATAAAATAATTGAATTTTTAGCGCCTCCCGATTTTGTGACTTTTTCCAAGAAGGCCCTTATTGGCGGCTACTATTACAGAGATGAACTGAGAGTCAACGAGGTGATATCGTGAATACTCATTATACACATATTAATATTTAATTTTTCAGCCTTACCGTATCTACAACACGTGAGTTAATTTTCATCGTTTTTTGGGAGGGGGGTGGGGGGTAGTTGAGACGTGAGAGAGTTAAGCCAAATCATGCTCTGGTTTGTTTCTTGATGTATCTTTTTACATAATCCCATTGTTTTATCCTTTTAATTAAGATTTAATTCCAAATAATTTTTATTTTCGGATAATAAAAGCAATTTTATCGGTAGTCTTAAAATTTATCCTTAATTCATTTTTACTTACAGTTGGATGGGTGAACCCACCAAATTGGTGCTGCTGGAGAAAATCGTCGAACTGATCAAACGCGAGAATCTAGTGACCAAGGCCCAGGAAATTGGTCAAAAATTGCTGGCCGGATTGCGAGATCTTGAAGCGTCATATCCAAATTTGGTTTAAACTCAGCAAATTAGGTTTTTGAAAAACTAAATTCGATAGATAATGAACTCGCGCGGCTTGGGCACCCTTTGTTCCTTCGATATGCCCGACTCTGCAACAAGAGATCGTTTCATTGAGACGGCAATCACTAAGGGTCTGCACATCGGCGGGTGCGGAGAAGCTACCATCAGGTGCTCATAGCAAGAGCATTCTTATTCCAAATACCCACATATTTTATTTCTTTTTTAAATCATACAGATTCCGCCCGGCTCTTATTTTCACGGACAAACATCTTGCCATCACACTGGACCTGCTTGCCGCTGCTTTGAAGGAGATGAAATGAAAAAATTTCCATATGAATATGAAAATACTTATCCATTTTAATAGATTTTTGCAAATTTTTAATTGATTTTATTTATAACTTTATAGGTGAAAAGTGATATTTATTATATAACAGCTAATAATCGACAGAATAAATATTCATATCGCTGATAATTGATTTGTTATTTAAAAAATACGTTTTTTCGGGTTTTTAAAAGTCGGTTAAAAACTTTCAATGATTCTCTTTTATCTTCCCAATCAAAGATGATTGACGAGTCGTGTCTGTTCGATTCAGAGGAAGAAGACGAGGAGGAGGCCAAGAAAAAGACGCCAGAGGAGCGCAAATTTCTGTTCAGAAAGGAGCTCCGAGCGATGCTCTACGGGTTTGGGGATGAAAAGGTGGGCTCGAAATTTTTTTACTTTATTTATTTATTTATTTAAGAAAATACCAAAGAAAAGGGGGGACGGCCCACTTACATCCTTTGGTTTTACTAATAAGTAATAAAGGTTCCATTTGGCATACAGCTTTATTTATTTATATATTCAGAATAAAATATCCAATGAAGGGGTGACCATTTACTCATTTGGATTTTGATATTAGTTATGACAAGTGAATGATTGGCTCTTCTTTATTGTGATTGCTTAATTAACCATTTTTTGAATTTTTCTTTGAATAAACTGACATTGTTCGCTTGTATTAAATCTTTTTCTAATTTATTCCAGGTGTTAGATGTTCGATTTATAAAAGAGTGTTAGGTTTTAATGTTTTGGGGTTTAAATCTTAATCTGGGTCTTAGATTATAGGCAGATTCAGTCCTTATCGCATTAAAGATGTTGGGGGAAATATCAGTAAGGCCGTTTAATATTTTAAAGGCCATAGTCATATCAAATACTTTTCTTCTATTTTCTAAGGATAAAATTCCAAAAAACTTTAATCTTTCATGGTAAGGTATATATGGGATTCTACATTTTCTAAGTACTTTTTTTTTCTAAATTTTGAGTATACTTTTTAGTTTTCTATAGTATAATTACGAATAGTCGAATAGTCCCTTAAAAATAAGCTTATTTTTTCAATATTTAGTTTTACATCAATTGAAGATTTTTTATCACTAATTAAGATGGGAAATCGCTAAATTTATTGCCTCATAATTTTGGAGAAAAATGGCAAAAAAACGGGTTTACATCAAATTCCTTTTATAATTCTTCAAAAAAAAAAAGAATTTACCTAATCTCATTGGTTTTTAGAACCCAAATGACGAAACCTTGGAAGCTTTGGAGCAAATTGTCACCGAATATGTGAAGGAAGTTTGTCGGAAAGCCTTGGAGGTCGGCAAGCCGAACCGGGTCAACCTGGAGGACATCCACTACCGTGAGCTCGCTGATCTCTGATCATTTGTGGTTTTTGATCCCAATTTCAGTAATTCGGAGGGACCAGAAGAAGTTCAGTCGGGTCAAGGAGCTGTTGTCTCTCAGTGAGGAGCTAAAGAAGGCCCGAAAAGCTTTTGACGATGCAAAGGAATTGTAAAAATTTATTTTTTGCATAAAGAGGTATTTGTTTATTTCATTTGCCTTTTATTCGTTTTAACGGATTATTTATCCTTTTAAAGTAAATTTATTTTTTTTTTATTTTACAAGTCATGGAAAGAGGTGGTGGTCATTTTCAGCGAAGAGGAGGCGGAGGAGGGCGGTCCTTTTTCCTGCGACCAATTGGTGAGCTTGCGGATTTTTCATTCAATAATAGTTTTTCAAATATTCTAGTTTGAATTCGAGGTTTTAGTCAAATTATATGTGCCATTTTACACCGATTTAGATACAATTTATAATATTTAAAATAAATTTGAATTGAATACAGGCATACGTCGGCAAGGGGGGTGTACCACCTAGCATTTTACGCCCCCCCCCCGCGAACCATTTTGCGCCCCCCTAATTTTTGTTTTACACTTATAATCATAATGGGGTCCCTTCCTTATTAAAATTGGTTTTTTTGTCCAAGGTTTACTTAAAGAACCTTTTCAGTACTGTGGGGGTGCCGGGGCGGCCCCGATAGGGGCCGTCGGCGAAAATTTTGAGAAAATTGGCCATTTTTCGCTCGTTTTTCTTAAGGAAATTTTAGTCTTATGGGGCGCGCCGTCGGCCCCTACCGGGGCCGACGGCGAAAATTTTGAGAATTTTTGGCCCTTTTCTTTGAAAATTGGTCATGTTTTTGAAGGAAAGGGGCGCGCAAAATGAAAGTGGACTC
>LDKF01000179.1:12600-56782 GCA_001026735.1 Rotylenchulus reniformis | reverse complement strand
GTCTGCTATAAAAATGCAAAAAAAAATCACCATCCGAATTGGCCAAGTAGAAAATAAGTTATGGACAGATCAGATCTTTGGCCAAAACCACGATTTTACGGCTTAACTTGTCCATTACTTATTTTCTACTTGGCCAATTCGGATGGTGGTTTTTACATTTTTGTAGTAGATATTCAGGACTATCTACTCATATACCAAGATCTCAAAAATCTGCGCTTTCGGGGTAAGTTATGACCAGTTTATTATAGCTGGCGCCCAAACGACTCCGACCGTGACTTTTTTTTATCAAACCTACCCCCATTTCTGTTAATTGCAAAGACGAAAACATATCTACCTGATTATTGTGAATAAATGTCTGCATTTTTCCGGCTGGCAAGGCACCCGTGGTGACATAGTTCAAGGCCTCTATGATTGTCTAAAACCACCAAGTCACCAAAATCAGATTTTTTGTATTTACAGTTTTGCCAGTCCCATTGGCCCCCTGAATGATGGTCAACGGAGCCAAAAAATCGATGCATTGTGGCGTTTCGCCGATGCTTCTGATCCCGGACACTTTCAGACCAATAAATTTGACCATTTTGATAAAATGGCGAACCCGAATTGTCGAATGAGATCAAAAAATGAGAATACCCGGTTATAAATTGCTAAAATTCATTTATTTTCGTATAAACATGCAAAATTTTATCGGATATTTACTGTCAAAAAAAAATCACAAAAAAGTGCAAACTATCTGTTAGAGAAAATTTTATATTCTACGCATCAGAATATATGGTAGTTTAGAGTAATAAAAATTAAAATGGAAAACATTGGTAAATCATTAAGATTCTCGCCAAGAAAGTATTTTCATATTCTTTGTATAGAACATAAACATTTCGCTATAATGGCTGATTGTGAGAATATTCCACATTTAAAGATAGATCATTTTGTAAAAAATGCAACCCACTACAATTTGGTTAAATAAAAATCGGCTATGATTCATTCATGCAAGGAAAAAACATGTGGATCAACTCGCGAAAAACGATCAGATCTCAATGATCTAGCGGACAGAAACGATCAGATCTTATAAACCATCGCAAAAATGGAGTTCTTGTCAATGGCCGATGGATAACGATCAGGTGGAAGAAGCGTGAAGCCAATGCATCTTAAACGGAGAAATCAGTTTTTCTTGAAATTGTATTTTCCGCTGACTTGAGGGCACGTGGAATGCCTTGACGCGGATTGATCTCCGATTTGTTGAAACATGCGAGTATGCGACGAACCTTCAAATGCTCTTCACAATATTCGAGAAGATCCACAAAGTTTTCGCGCTTAAATGATGTTTAAAAAAATATGATGTTTAATAAAAGTGAAAACGAAGGACTCACAGAGAGAGTAGACGAGAAAAGTTTTGATGGGATAAAAAGGGCCAAAGTGTTCTTGTCCGCTAAATGGCAACACCAACCTTCTCCAACACCTAAAAATTTAAATTATTTTAGCAAAGAAAACATCTTTTTATGACAAACATTTGACTAAACCGGCAACAGCATCTCTATCCACATTTTCGATGTTAGGGATGTCAGGAGCAACACGTGAGGCCCGGGCAGTCCGGATTACAGCTAAAATGGAGAACAAGAAATAATCTCATCAGGTTTATAAAAAACACGAACTTACAAATTACTAAACGAAATATTCATCGGTTTATTGGATAAAGTTGACATTTTGAGTTGTATTGTAGTGAAAGTATAATCAACAGAATTAGCTAAAAATGTAATTTTATGTAATGTAGATTAAAAATAAAGAAAACAATTTAGAGCTTAATAATCGACTAATGGTCATTGGTCAATGACACGACATATTTTACAATTTGGTGTGCAATCTCATAAAAATAATCAATCTGTGGGGGAGGGGTACAATGCACCTTGTGTGTCCGTCCCATCCCATTCGGTCACGGTTTTTAGATCGTCGAACTAATCAAGTTATCAATGAAAGAGAAGATTTTCATGGAAAATCAGCATTTTTCATGGTTAAAAAAGTTATTAATCCGTCCATATGATTAATGATTTACATGTTAGCTATATTCTATTCTATAAAAAAAATTATAAATATATTTTTAATATATTATAAAGTCATGTGGTTTCTTTTGCTTGCCGATCTTTAAAAAATGCTGGGTTTCAAAAATATTGATGCATGCACATGTACATATGAATACATATGAACAAAGGATGAGTTAATCGATGTTAGAATAGAAATTTTGACATTGATTTAACGTCATAACTCATAATCATCAGTCGGTCAATGTGTATGCACACAAAATTGCATTTCATCATCATCATTCATCACTCAACTTCATCGCCTGTCATCCGCCCTCCAACCCACCAATAGCCAGTCGCATCGCACTATACCGCGTATTTTATTGATTTTACTCTACCCTGACAAGTGCTTTAGAAAAGAAAAAATTTAGTAGCAGAGACATACCGTATTTCACACTGTGACGGGGCTCGCTAACCCGAAACGACTAACAAAGGGCGAAAGAAACAAAAAAGAAATGGATGGGAATGGAGTATATATAATTTGGAGTAAAGGATTTGTTTAAAAAATGAAAATTGTGTTTATACTTATTGCTTGGCCGCCAGAGCGAGATCAATTTTTATCCTTTTTGGTGCCGAGCCATCATACGTGTACTTGTGACTTTACTACAGAACACTGGGCGCGAAAGACCGAACTCCGGGCGCTAGTTTAAAAGTGTATAATTTTGAAAATCAAGCAAAAGGGTCCCCCCTGTTGACCGAAAATGAAAAAAAAATTTTTGGTTTTAAAATGAACAGGGTCCCCCCTGTTGAATTTGTGGGTTTTCAAAATTATACACTTTTAAACTAGCGCCGAACTCCGTATTACCCAGTTTTTCGTGATTCTGTTGTTTTGTATTCAGAAATGCTTTCGTTTCAAAGTTCTCGCTCGACCGCAAAAAACTTAATATACTGCGGTCGCTGGAGCGAGACAGATTTGAATTATTTTCTCGAATCGGATGTTTACATTGAAACGAAAAAATATAATCATATACATTTAAAATAAGACGATTCTTCCCACACATAATAAAAGCAATTTTTATGCTCTTTAAGTATTATATTATGCTTTGGCAAAAATATTTTTTCGTTTCAATGTAGACATCCGATTCAAGAAATTAATTCAAATCGGTCTCGCTCCAGCGGCCGCAGAATACAAATTGATCTCGCTCTGGCGACCAAGCAATAAGCTGTTTAAAGAAATGCTCATATAACAAAATGAGAAGAATGTACCGAATAAATTGATTAGAAAATATTAATTCCTTTGATTTAATCTTTTAATCCCCATCTCGGAGTTAGTTTTAATTTTGTCTTATGAAGTAATTTGATCAACGATCTTTGTTTTTTTTCTTAAGGCGGAGATTGCCATTTTATTTCGATTTTTTAGGTAAAAATGCAGTTTATGTTCCGGAAGTCAAACTGGGCAAAATTATATACCATCGTGTAGAGCTCGTCGAGCTGAGTACGAATATGATAATATTTTTTGGCGGCAACTGCTTTAAACCGGTTTTTGAACCCTTTAAGTTCCGCGCAATTTCACTGGTACACTTTTCCAAAAATGCATAAAATCAAAAGAAAACGGGTACTTATCTAGTTTACGTGCCAAATTTTTCCAAAAAAATTTTTTGAAAAAAATTATATCAAACCATCTTCCATATTCCATATGGTAATTTTTGACGCTAAATTCAATTCTGACGTCCATTTTAGCGTAATGCGTCATCTGACGTCACTTTTTGACGCTGACGTCAAAAAAATTAAAAAAANCGCAATTTCACTGGTACACTTTTCCAAAAATGCATAAAATCAAAAGAAAACGGGTACTTATCTAGTTTACGTGCCAAATTTTTCCAAAAAAATTTTTTGAAAAAAATTATATCAAACCATCTTCCATATTCCATATGGTAATTTTTGACGCTAAATTCAATTCTGACGTCCATTTTAGCGTAATGCGTCATCTGACGTCACTTTTTGACGCTGACGTCAAAAAAATTAAAAAAATTTTTTTTCGTAAAATCACCTAAAAATTACATCCCCAGGGGTAATTTTTGACGCTGAATCTAATTCTGACGTCCAGTTTGATGTAATGCGTCATCTGACATCGCTTATTGACACTGACGTCAAAAAATTATTTAACGTCAAAAAATTTTTTTTTGAATTTTTTATCAAAAAGGAAGTCGGATGACGCATTACGTCAAAATGAACGTCAGAATCGGATTCAGCGTCAAAATTTACCCCCAGAGAAGTCATTTTAGGTGATTTTACGAAAAAAATTTATAATTTTTTTTGACGTCAGCGTCAAAAAGTGACGCCAGATGACGCATTACGCTAAAATGGACGTCAGAATCGAATTTAGCGTCAAAAACTACCCCTGGATAGTCATTTTTAGATGAATTTACGAAAAATTTAACATTTTAAAAAAAAATTCAAAAAAATTGGCACGTAAACTAGACAAGTACCAGAAAACGTAGTAAAACGATGAAAAATCACATAATTAATAAAATTGCATCAAGTTGTTATGGGTTGCCCGACAACTTTGACACAAATGAAAAGTTTAACATTTCATAATAGGTGTTTCGTCTTTTAGACATTTCGTTATCATATGGTTTAAAATATAAATTTCCTCTATAATCTACTAGATATTATCAATTATGACCCGGCTATCTATTTTTTTCGTGGGGGGCTTAGGCAAAAGCACGGTTCAATAGGTGCGGGCTGGAAGATTATTAATTTTATACCCAGATTCTTACTATTGGGCTCGCCGAAGGCGAGCCCAATAGTAAGCCGAAAGGCGAGCCCAATAATAAGGATCTGGGTATAAAATTAATAACCTTTCAGCACTCACCTATTGAACCGTCTAGCTATCAGGACTATTAATTCGTGTACCAATATTAGGTAATTAATGATTAATAACGGAATACCTAATAGACGAAACACCTAATACGAAATGTTAAACTTCCCATTTGTGTTAAAGTTGCCGTGCAACCCATAACAACTTGATGCAATTTTATTAATTATGTGATTTTTCATCGTTTTACTACGTTTTCTTTTGATTTTATGCATTTTTGGAAAAGTGTACCAGTGAAATTGCGCGGAACTTAAAAGGGTTCAAAAACCGGTTTAAAGCAGTTGCCGCCAAAAAATATTATCATATTCGTACTCAGCTCGACGAGCTCTACACGATGGTATATAATTTTGCCCAGTTTGACTTCCGGAACATAAACTGCATTTTTTCCATTTTTTACATAAAAATTTATACTGTATTTTTATATTACATTGGGAAAAGTTTTTCTTTCTGCAAATGCAAATTATAAATTAAGTTTTCTGATGATTTGATTTAAAAAATTTTTGGTTACGTGTAAAATACTGTAAATACAGTGTGTCCACAAAACAACACAAGCTGATGATCAGAAAATTGAACATAAAATGAATGAATCAATGATTTATTATCACCGGTGAGATCAAACATATCCTGTTACAACAAATAAACAAACACACCGAATCCGAATATTGGATGGAAATGAACGGAACAATCCAACACTTGGAGGTTAATATACAAACAAACAATCCATTGATCATCTACATTCCGATAGATCTACGTCAATAATATCCAATATGATCTATCGATTACTCGTATCCGCTTCTTCCGCCGATCATCGTCGGCTCGCCCTCCACACAGTGCGTCCGTCCACAAGTACCTCGCGCAATTCTCCGATAATTTCCAGACGATGCTGCTGATCCCGGTCAGTTGTGTCATCGAGCACTTCGAGCGTCACCTCCGATCCACCACGACTGCCGGGCGCAATGTCTGCTTCGCGCCTTCTCCCGTTCCTTTTCACTTTGTCCAAAACCCTCTGGAGCCTCGGGTCAGTGTCCCTCATGATGACAAAGGCCTTAAATGGGATTTATCACTTAAGCTAAAACCCTTAATGCTCTTAAATCTATTTTTAACCCTCACCCTCTACTCACTTCGCTTGGTACTTCATCAGGCGGCAGGATCCCATCAAAGCTATTATCCTCGTCCGTCTTTTCGTTCGAGTGGCGTTGTGTTATCTCGTCCCAACTCTCCAGCATCTGCAAATGATGATCATTATCATTTTCTCGTGTTTTTCTTTTTCCATTACCCACCCTTTCGCTGGATGGTCTGGATGATGAACTGCTCCGCTGGCCTCCGATGATCGGTCTTCGGCGGGTGAGTGAGGTGTGTGCGCCACGAATGTTCCGATCCCACACCACCTGCTCGTCGCCTTCCGCGTCCGAATCGTCAAAGTGAAGTTGTCGCGGGATTTGCCTCCGTTCAACTCGTCGCCCTCTCCTGCTCACGCCGCCTCGGTGGTTCCTCCGCTCGTCACCACTGCTTCTTCTGTCGTCGACTGTGGCGTTTTGGTGTCGTCGGCGACTTTGTCGTGAATGAACGACATTTCGTCGCGATGTTCGTGAGCTTCGCTGTTGCATCTAAAATGACAGTTGGCAAAAAATTCCAAATACATCACAGCAATCCCACCTTTCCAGGGGCACTTTGTATCCGAGCCCACGACGGGGTCCTTGTTGATGACTCGCGCGATGCCGACCTTGATCTTGACACTGGTTCCCGTGACGCTGATCTGGATCTCGCCCTTGACGAGCTTGAACCTGCTCTGTCCGACTGTCTTCGTGGCGTCGACCTCGCCCTTGGCGTTCGTGGCTCTTCCGTTCGTCGCGGTTGTCGTCCCCGGGACTGTCCGTTGGTGGGTGTTTTGTCGACCTTCCTTCCGGAGCGCAGTTGAACCATTGTTTGTTGGCGAAGTGGCAGCGGCGGGATGAGTTGAAGAGATTATGTGAAGCCGAAGGTCGACGGAAATGTGAGTTGAAGAAAAGTGCTGGGAGGGAATGATGATGATGAATCAATCAAAAACAGACCCTTTTATACTTTCTTACTTACTCTCTTGAAGAATCCGGGACGTAAACTGAATAAGTACCGAAAGTTCATACATAGAAAAACAACTTTCAAAACTCTATAAAAAATTGGTACTTATTAATAGGGTGAGGAATTTAAGTCAAATGACTTTTTTTTCTGCTGGTCTAAAATGGCCTAAAACCCATCTAAAACGCATTTTTAACTTGACCCGACGTCTCTAGCATGCGTTTTTATATGACTTTTTTTTTACTTTTTTGATCCTTTTGGGATTTTTTGAAGCAAATTTTTATTTTTTTTGTCTTATTTTTTTTGAAATTTATAGCTCAAAATCGAAATTTTTTGGGAAAACTACAAAAATTTCAAAGAATTTTGGTGTCAAAAATTTAAAAATCGTCAATTTTTTTAATGGAAATTACAAAAAATTTTTTGCTAAATTTGATTTTTTTCTTAACTTTTATTTTTTGATTTTTAATTTGTTTTATGGATTGAAATTGCTTCTAAAAACAATAAAATACATTTGAAGAGAAATTTTTACCTTTTTTCACTTTTTTTGCAATTTTATTCATTTTTTTCATTCACTTTTCGTGACTTTTTTTGGCATTTTTGAGCAATTTTGGTGACTTTTTGAGGATTTTTTGTGACTTTTTTCCTCACCCTTACCGGATCGATACGGTTCGGCGCCGCCGTTTCGGCGCCAGCGCTAGTCAGCCCTAGAAAAATGGTTATAACTTTTTTCATAGGCAACCTAGAAAAACGAATTTGGTGTCTAAAGATAGCCCTAAATGCCTGCTATATACTTGCAAGAACGAGCATCCGATTTGGCCAAGTCGAAAAAAAGTTGTGGCCAAACCATTGGCCAAAACCACGAATTTATGGCTTAACTTGGCCACAACTTTTTTCGACTTGGCCAAATCGGATGCTCGTTCTTGCAAGTATATAGCAGAACATTTAGGCTATCTTTAGACACCAAATTCATTTCTCTAGGTTGCGGATGAAAAAAGTTATAACCATTTTTCTAGGGCTGACTAGCGCTGGCGCCGAAACGGCGGCGCCCCGACCCCGACCCCCTGGTACTTATTAAAATTAAGTTTAGGCACCATTTTTTCAAAAGTTAAATTTTTCTAGTAAAATCATCTTACCCGGGGTAATTTTTGACGCTGAATCCGATTCTGACGTCCATTTTGATGTATCGCGTCAATTTTCGACGTTGACATCGAAAATTTGTTGGATTTTTTTTTGACGTCAATGTCAAAAAAATTACGTCAAATGACGCATTACGTCAAAATGGATGTCAAAATCGGATTCAGCGTCAAAAATACCACAAGAAGTCGTTTTTAGATGATTTTACAAGAAAAATTTAAATTTTGGAAAAAATGGCACCTAAACTTAATAAGTACCAAAAATTTTTGGTCGAGAACTTGAGAAAAAAAGTCTAACAATGGAATTTTTAATTTTTGCGCGTATATTGCGCGAAATTTGGCCTAAAATATGAGAACCTTCTCGTTCTAAGTACAAACTTTACTAGACTAAAATCTAAAATTTAAGAAGCAAGTAAAATAAAAATTGGGCGCCGGGAGGATTGCTTTGGAACATCAATTTTACGAAGCGAATTCCTTATTATGAAAAAAGTCTAACAGCGACTTATGAAACGAACTTTTACAGGAAAATTAGAATGAACAGAGAAAAAGAAATCAGACGACAATTTGTTTTAAAACAACAAGCTTTCGTGTCATAAAACCGAGGAGCTAAAATAAAACTTGGAATACTCTAGTTTTTCTACGTTGATTGTGGGTATAATAGGTATTAAATTTTTAAATTTTATATGCGGAAATGGTCCAAAGGGAGGCCTGTCTGTTTTTGCCTTTTATTTTTCCATCTTCCTTGACATTTCCCTTAAAAACAGCATTTTCGAAACTTTTAAAATTGCAAAAATTCCTTGGATATTCGAAAACTATTCAGGCAAAAAAACTATAAATAATAGTTACTACTGGGGTGATTAAACGACCCTAGAATCCGCTTGAAAAATTCACGGTGAAAATTATTGAAACGAAAATTTGATTTCAAAATTACAAAACACCCAACAATGAAACACCGGACAATGCGGGATTGGGTCTTTCGTTAGCCTGCCGTTCTATAGAAACGTGTCAGAGACGCATAATAATCGATTTCTCTGCTCCTTTTTTGCACTGTCTTATTAGAACTTGGATTTTTTCCCACTATAGGGTTGATCGGTCACCCCAGTAGTATTAGAGATCGGCAAAATTTAAAATCCTAGGTCTAGGTCTGGGTTCTAGATTTCAGAAAAGTCTAGGTTCTAGGTTTCTAGGGCACAAAAACCTAGAAAAACCCAGACCTAGAAAAAACTTAGACCAAAATTGGCCTGGGCCTAGTCTAGGTTTTATTTTTTTCAGAAATACATGAGAATTTTTTTAAAATTTTTTTAAAAAATTATATAAATGCAAAATATTGATAAAATCAAAAAAAGTTAATTGCCTAGTGACTTTAAGCTTCAAATGAGGGCCCCATGATTATTTTGAATTTTTTTTATCGATGACAAAAAACCAGTCCTAGAAAAAAAACCTAGGAAAACCTAGAAAAACCTAGACCTGGGCCCAGACCTAGACCGATCTCTAATATAATAGTTATAGCATATTTTCTACATTAAAAAAAAGTTTCTGGACATCCACAATTCGCGCGCCCTTTTTGCTATGATTTTCCGCTATGAATTCTTCTATCTCTTTTGATATTTATTTTTTTTAGCGAATGGAATTGGAACAAGGCAGTGCAACCGAGGAAGGTGTGAATTTTATTCCCCAAGTATCTTCCTCATCAGCAGATGGAGATGGGAGTTTGGCTGGGTTCCATGCAGAACCAACAAACTCCGACAAATTGCGCTTTGTCGTTGAACTTCAGCGCATCGGACGAGGCCATTTCACCAGACAAAACCTTAGGCGCCAGATAGAGTCGGAATGCGTTTTTCAAAGAATTTTAAAATGAGCGCGTTTTCAGGCAAAAAATACTCGAATCATGCAAGCCAAGCCAACCCCAACCGAGCAATAGGCACCTCCTGAGGTATGGATTGCTGACAGTCCATGAGCATTTTGCGCTGTGCACCCCGCCAGAACAAAAGGTAGGGAGCTGGCAAGGAAAATTAATACATAAAGAATATTAATTCAATAGTAAAATGGATTTTTATCTATCATACAATTTCCAAATTATTTTCAAATGTATCAGATAAAGATAAATAATCTCATATCGTTTCTATAACACGGCGGATCAGACAGGCCCGTAGCCAGGAAAAAATTTCGGGAGGGGCACCAAGGGGAGGGTGGTCGGAGGCTCGGAGGGAGTCTCCGACAACTCCAAAAGGAATCGCCGGAGAAAATTTTGAAAAATTTTTGCGATTTTTGAAGGAAATCGGTCATTTTTTCTTCAAATTTTTTTTTAAAAAATTTCTCGAAAATTTTCAACAGTAGGGGTCTTTTTGGTCTTGGCATTTCGGGAGGGGCACGTGCCCCCTCTTGCCCCCCCCCCTGGCTACGGGCCTGGGATCAGAGTGCAACCTTGACAAAATTCCCAATTTAAATGAATAAATAATATTTTTCCATGGAGAGGGTTTTTCTAGCTTTTAATGCATAAAAAAGAAAAAACTATGTTTTATGTTCAATATAAAAAATAATTTTTATCCATCCATCCATTTTTACGGAAAAAGTTACCAAAAAACTAATAAGGGGTAAAAGAATAGAGATTGCATGGATGACCAAATGAGTGCGCTGTGTATAAAAGGTTTAAGTTGCCAATTCCAAATTTTCATTTTTATTTCCCCTTTTCAGATCATTGTCGCCCTTTCTGATCTGATCGCTCGATCAATGGTAAGCAGCTCCGTGAACGTCTCCTTCGCCTCGTTGTTCTTGTCCACCGAATTTATGAACATGTCCAGCCGATTGATTTCCGCCCTGTTTCCCCATCTTTTTGCATACTTAAAAGATGCCGATGTGAGTTGAATAATAAGTGGAATTATTAAAAATTAGATTAATAAATTAATTATTAAAATTTATAATTTAATAAAGCGATTCTCAACAATTATTCATTCCATTTTAAAAATTATATCATCCGAATACATTTTTTCAAATTATTTTTTTTGTCATTCTATCTTGTATTAACCAATTTTCACCTAAAAAATTATGTATTTCTTAATTAGTTTTTTTCCCAACTTAATTTAAAAAAAACAATTAATCCTTAACATGTAGCTTTCAAAAATCATCGACGCTCGTGCCATTACCATTTTTGCTTGTACCTTGGACTTGCTTAGCGGTTGTTCAGAACAGCAATGGGCCATTCTCAGAGGAAACGCACCTTTGGTGCCCATTCTGGACATGCTTTGTGCCAAAATCACATCCCCTTCCGCTACGCCAGAAAATATTCAAATACTTTTGGTAAAAATGGCGGGAAAAATAATTTTTTAAAAAATCTTCAGAAAGTCATTAATTATGGCTTGAAAGGCACACGACAATTCCTTAATGAAAGGACAATAGACGAACTGGTCACTGTGTTGATCAGGTAAGGCTTAAAGGGGTCATTCATGTCCGCGAAATTAATGACAAATCCTATATGAATTATTGCCTAAATAATCCCAAAATTTTTATTTTTTTTAATAAAATCTAAACAAAACTACCAGCAATAAATCATTATAAACTACACAATCAGGTTTATGCGGACAGCGAATTTCGACTCGGACAAAATGTGCGAAGTGTTTTTGCAACTCCTCAAAGTTCCCACCGTAACATTGGCCATATCGAAAAATGTGTTCAAATTATTTATTTAATTTTTACATTTTTCTCAAAATTTAGACCCTAAAATTGGTCAAAGAACAGAATCTTTTTTCTCTTTCCATTGTTTGGCTTTCAACCCAACAAAATCAGCAAGAGTTGATGTCCTTGAGTACCAATGATACGCTGAATTTGGTCGCCAATTTGATCCATCTTGGAAATGCGGACAGAGATGTAAATTCAAACACATAAACAAATGGCAAGAATATAAAAATGGACTTTGAATTTCTTTTTAAAAAAAACACCGAAATTTTTGAATTTCTTTTTAAAAAAAACACCGAAATTTTTGGGCTTCCAGAGAAGAATTAGATAAATTTGGAAAATATATCGAAACTTTCGTGAAAAGAAGGGATTTTAAAAATTATCGATTTGAATTTTGAGACAATCACCTGCCATATGCTGGAATGGGCTCGGTTGGTGAACATTCTGCTCCAAAAGTGCTCACACAAAGCCAGCAAGCAACGGCAAAACAACTGTTGGCATCATCCCTTGTTGGGGTGGACCTCGGAACGCATCGATGAAAGGTGGGGTTCTTTTTGGGAATTTGAGCGAAAAAATTATTCAGAAATGTAAGTTTGGAAATTCCAATTTTTATATACTTTGTTAATGAAAGATAGGCTTAATTTTCTTGAATTTACTTTTTTGTTTTGTTTTTTTTTAATGAGAAAAAAATATTTTTCCATTTCTTTTCAGGGTCCAGGGTTCATTTGTTCGTCTTCGACGACAACTGTCCTGTTTATGGAACCGTGACATGGTCCGGTGCCTGTCTGACCAATTTCTGGCCAACAAATCCGCTTCTGTACTAGTCCAATCTTCGCCAAAATCACAGCAAACCAGGAGCAATCTGGGCGGCAAAAATTCCAAAATCCAAAAGCACAGTAGTTCTTTCGCCACAGACGAGGCCAATTTGCCACTGTTCCAAAGTAATTAGATATTCATGAAATCGACAATGGATTGACTAAAATATTTCTTTCCTTTTCAGTGTTTCTCCGAAAATTCCCTTCTCGTGGCACTGGACCGTCAGATCATGGCCGGAAGGGTCAAGACCGACCCGGGATCACCGTCCAACCCGTCCCCTTCCCGCCTATTTCGCCCACCATTGTGCTTTGCCAACTGTACCGAAGTGCTCTGCTCGCGTTTCCCAATTCGGAAAACGAAATTCTTGCAAGTAAATCTACATTGGTTAAATACAAAAAATTTCCTCGAAAAAATATTTGAAAAAGAAACTACCTATTTTTTACATTTTTGGCTAGGAAAAAATTATCATCAGTTTTCTGGAATAAGAAAAACTCGATTTGTAGGTCTGGGCCGCGACGACTCTTTGGTGCTGCAACACCTTTGGGCCTTCCTCAACGAGGACATAGGCGGCCGACTGCAGACCTATCTGGGCTATTTGGTGTCAGATCCGGAAGTGCAAGCACCCCATTTTGCGCCCCTGGAACTGTTCACGCTCATCTCCTTCACCCTAATATCGTAAAATTTTTAGAGTTAATTTATATTTTGGCATGCCTACAAAGGGCCTACTCATCAAAATGTCTACTGATCAAAATACCTATTTTCAAAGTGTCTACTAGACTAAAATTATCAAAGTGCCTACTGATCAAAATGTCTACCCAATAGAAAATTCTTATAATGCCTACTTATATATATATGATTGATCCATTATTCATTTTTGTAATTTTATTAGCATTTCAAATAAAAATTATAAACCTGTGACAAATTGATGAAACCGGGGACATTCACTCAAATATTAGTGCAAAACAAAGTATTATTATCATGTTCAAATATTAGTGCAAAACAAAGTATTATTATCATGTTCCGTTGGGATCAGTGCCAATGACAAAACATTTCTTTAAAATAACTAAATTTCTTAAATTTTTATTAAAATAAAACCTGAAAGTATCCCGTGCATTTTTTCCAATTTCCTCATCTTGGAACAATTTATCGATGACAAGTGAACGGATTTTTTTGTACAGCCTCTGTGACCAATGATAATTTGGTTACTGGCAGTTGAATTAACCAATCATACATATATTATTACAATATTTATTCAAAATTTATATCAAAACATTAATTTGTGAACAAAATTTAAACGAAAAATACAGTGGACATTTTTGGTAGGCACTTTGATAATTCCCATCTTAGTAGACACTTTGATAATTTTAGCTTAGTAGACATTTTGAAAATGGCATTTTGATCAGTAGGCACTTTGATAATTCCCAGCTTAGTAGACATTTTGATAATTTTAGCCTAGTAGACACTTTGTTGCACAGCGTATATTTTAATTTGTTAAAATTTTAAATCTAAATTAGCCTCTAAAAATAGTTTGAAAATTATATTTTTAAGCATTCTCGACGAATGCGAAATGTATGAGAGTGAACGACCCTTCAGTCGTGATCAGCTCAGGCAGATCGCCAGTTTTGCCAACAGATTCTGTTTCCAAGCTCTCTGGAACGAGCTTATCGGTAATTCATAGAAAAAAGATCTCAAAAAATAAAATATTTTCTTTTTTTTTAATTTTTAACCTTTTCCGGTTTCATTCCCCCATCTTATTCAGACTTTGACAAGAGTCTGCCCTCCAAACTGTTCAACAGTCTCTATCAACTGCTCCAAATACTGTACAATCGCGACTGTCGGCGTCAATTTGCTCCGGACCCCGGGTTCTGGACAGTCGGGGATGTGGTGAGTCCGAAGGTGGTGGTGGCCGAGTTTGAGCGAAGCGGACCCGGCCAAAGGGCGCACATTCTGATGGACAAAATGCCACATGTCATACCGGTAAAATTAAAAAAAGAACATTCTAAAATTAATCAATTTATTTACAAAAAAAGGAATAAGAACAGTAATCATTTTTTGCAATTTGCAATTTAAAATCAGAAACGTAAAAAGAAATTTTTTATGCCCAAAATATTATCTGCAAACATTAATAAATTAATATTTTTGTTAAGCTGCGCGATCGGATTGTGTTGTTCCGAAAATTAGTCGCCCAGGACAAAGAGGTTCAGGACATGATTAGCACGATCATTACCGTGGAACGATCCAGGCTGATTGAGGATGGTAATGGGAGAAATTAAAAAAATCAGCCTTATAATTAGCATTTCTATCATTTAGAATTCAAATTAAGAAATTAAAAAAATATATAATTTTAAACAATTTAACCGAAACGAACCTTTTTAAGAAAAATTTCATAAAATTTTTATTTATTTATTTTTTGAACATTTTTAAAGGTTATCGCCAGCTGAGCAGTCTGTCTGCTCAAGCTCTACGAGGCACCATTCGAGTGAAGTTCATCAACCAACAGGGACTGGACGAGGCGGGCATCGATCAGGATGGGGTGTTCAAGGAGTTCTTGGAGCTGACGCTGAAGAAGGTGTTCGACCCGGACCTGAACCTGTTCAAGGTGCAAAAGTGAAATATTTATTAATTTTTAATTTAAAAATGAAATAAATTAATTATTAGAAGATGAAAAATTTCCCTTGGATTTCTATCAAAAATTAAGCTTTTTCTTTTGCGAATTTTCTCTATTTTTTTTTAATATTTTGAGTTTTTAGAGTACCAGCGAAAAGCTGCTCTATCCTTCATCCACCTCCAGCATCCAAGAGAACCATCTGGATTTATTCCAGTTTGTGGGCCGTGTGCTGGCCAAGAGTTTGTAGTTTGTACTTTAGATTATTATTTTTATTATTTTTGTTTTTTATAAAGATTGGTCAAAAATTTTCGGCATTTTTTAGTGAGAAAAAATCATTATTATTTTATTAGACTAACTTTTACTTTTCTTTAGAGGTAAAAAATCAGGAAAATAGGAAAAACCGTTTTAAAAAATCTTAATTTTCAGCCGTTTACGAAGGGATCTGTGTTGATGTGCAGCTCGCGCCTGTGCTGTTGGCCGCTGTTCTAGGCAAGCAGTTGTACCCATTCGACGAGCTGGCCACCCTGGACCCGGTGCTGTACAAGAACCTGACCTATCTGAAGCACTACTCGGACTCGGAGGATGTGGCAGACCTTGAGCTCACATTTTGTGCACAGGAGGAATTTTTGGGACGGATCAGTACGGTGGAGCTGATCAGCGGGGGAAGGGACATCAAGGTGGACAACGAGAACAAGTGAGTTGAGTGTAAGACCACAGGGCTTGATAATCGGACTTAATATATCGGAGAAAATGGATTCAAAATTAGTGAAATTCTTTATCCATTTTTCCTTTTTGACCCCTAAAAATAAGGATTAATGTAGATTTGGATGGAATTTTGATAATTAAAATTATAGAGGCAAAAGCCAAAGGTTCCAAATTTGGAATTTATAGAGGAGAAGAAAATTAGAGAGTTCTAAGAATTAATACCGAGCCCACGGTTCAGGATCTCCTACATCCATCTGATGGCGCATCATCGAGTGATCAAGCAGATCCGTGACCAATCTCGCAACTTTGTGGCCGGATTCCGCTTTGTTATCCAGCCCAAATGGTTGTCCCTGTTCAGCACCCACGAGTTGCAATACCTGATCTCCGGCAAGAAGAGGTGGTTGATCATAACATACTGATCATAAAGATCAGCTATGCAAGCAACATTTTTCACTATTATTTTAGTGATTTGGATCTCAACGATCTGCGGAAGCATGTCCAATATTATGGTGGCTTCCACAGCAATCATCGGCTGATCAAATGGCTTTGGTCCATCCTGGAGCAAGAATTCAGCGTGGAGGAGCGCCGCTTGTTTCTCAAAGTGAAATTCGTTTGAAAATTTATAGCATCAATTTCATACACTTACATAGAGACTCTACTATTGTAATATAAGGGTTATTCGCTTAATCCTTAACGGTTTCTTCAAAAAACACTTTAACCACCAGGGATACTGTAATTTTTTGAATTTGCTCTCGAATAATACATATGCCACATCCAATTTACGAAATAACATTTTCGACTCTCTTAATATCCTGCTGATGAATCCCTAAGAATATTTCTCCTTCATTTTTTAAATATTTTTACTAGTTCGTGACCAGTTGTTCCCGTCCGCCGCTGCTCGGCTTCGCCCACTTGGAGCCCTGCTTCTCCATCCGCTGCATCGAGACCTCGGACGATCTTGACCAGGGCGACACTCTTGGCTCGGTGATCCGCGGCTTCCTGGCCATCAACAAGCGCAAACAGCCGGTCAACGAGCGGTTGCCCACCGCGTCCACCTGCTTCAACCTGTTGAAGCTGCCCAACTACACAAAACGGTCAATCCTGCTGGAGAAACTGCGCTACGCCATCCACTCCGAGACCGGATTCGAGCTCAGCTAGCTGTTCGTTCAATTAGCGAGGACTGATCAGTGATTAGTTGATCTGTTGGATTTTACAAAAGATCCAGAATGTGTATTTATGTTTGGCTTTTGCTTCCATAATGTTCTTCTATGTCCTATACCAAAATTCCATTTTCCATTTCTATCTGTATTTGTACTTAAATATGATATATTCTAGTCAAGAAAAAGGACAACAAATTCCTATTATTGGTGATCATATTTTTTCTCTTATTGTTCCATTTTTATCATTTTTATTTTAAATGTTCCCTGTGTTCAACCGTTGAATTTTAAAATTTTAGCGATTAAAAAATTGTTTTGTTTTTATCCTGATCATGTCCGGAACTCCCCCTTATGATCCGCATCGCATGGAAGGAGATGACAAAAAGTTGGGAGGTGGGTAATTTTTACCAAAATACCCAATTTTTCGGTATTTTCGGGACGAGTGGTTGAATTATATATAATATTCGTGCTTTATTTTATTTTTAAAATATTTGCAAAATTCATCGCTTCTTTCAGGCTGGTTTAGCAACTTTATCCGGACCAGAACCTATGCAGTGACCCCAAAGAGCCTGGGCAACATACCGTAAATCAGATCCCTGAAAATTTCGGTGCTATGTCGTTTCAGCGAAAAGTGCAAAAATAAAATAATACTCCCGGAAAACTTTTTTTTTTGTTAGACCTGTTAGACCAAAAATATAAAAGGAAAAGTTATGCAGAATTTCATGCTGATTCTGATGGTATAAAAATTTTTCTGAAATTCGGCCAAAAAGTTCGAAATTTTCCCGAAATATCGAAAATTAGGGTTTTAGGGGATTTTTTGGCCGAATTTCAGAAAATTAAAAACACCATTCGAATCAGCATGAAATTCTGCATAACTTTTCCTTTTATACTTTTGGTCTAACAGGTCTAACAAAAAAAGTTTTCCGGGAGTGTTATTTTATTTTTGCACTTTTCGCTGAAACGACTCAGCACGAAAATTTTGATGAAATTGGGTTTTCGGGAAATTTTTTTTCACTATAATGGCCTATTCAATTAATAAAATTATTTTTATATTATAAAAATTTCCACTTTAACCTAAAAATTTCATTAAAGAGTCCTTTAAGGTCGCCCTACCTCGAATATGCCATCTATTGCACCTTCAAAAGTGCTGAAGTTGCCGCTTTCGTTGGTAATATTTTAAATTTAAATTTCTGATCAGAGATCACTTTTAAGGCGGCATCATGATCAAACCCTTCTATGGCTATTATCTCACCAAAAAGACGCCGCCCGAAAAGGTCACGCCGAACACCCCCAAAATAGTTCGAGCCGCTTATCGGCGACTACAGGTGGAAAATTTTTGAAAATCCATGAATTTTTATTTCATATGGCATTAGAACTCCTGTCATGTACAGTTTTTGGTGCTAATGGTTTTATCTCCACTACAATGAGATTCGCTTTATGGGAAATCTTTACCAAAAATATTTTTATTTCACTAGGGATTCGAACTCATTACGCCTAAAAGTGTCTTAGTGGATTTTTTGGTCAACTCCACTGAGCCACCGACTTCAGACGTGAAGTTAAGGGTTAATGTACTACATTTATGGCCCAAAAGTTCTTGAAACGTAAAATGAAATTCTCGAACTCGCGATTAACTTCGAACTCACCTCACAGTCGGCCTTAAAATTCAAATTTTCCCCAGGGACGGCTTCTGATCGCCTCGTTGTTTGCCGGTCCCCTGGTAGTCACTCCGCTGGCCATACATTTGAATGGTTTCACAAGGGCTGCTCTCAAGAAGAGGTGAATTTGAAAATTTAATTTTTTGAAAATAAATAAATTAGTTTTTCAGATGTTATGAGATCCGATGTGACGACCGCAACATATTTCATGTGAGCTTGAATACATTCATTTGTAAAATTGAAATGATTAATTCTCTTGGGATTCTCGTTACTTTTGGACAAAATATTTGTAAAAAATATTAAATATAAATTAATTTCAGGACCGCTCGGCGGCCATCATGGGTGGGGTGGGCTGGTACTGGAAGCGGTTCCAGGGCGCGGTGGACTTCATCAACATTGCCACATTTTACACAGCCTTCCGCTATTCGGTGATGAAGAAGTACACGGAGTCGACCAATTTGGAGATGAATTTCGTACCGGAAGATCAACGCTACAAGGAGCTCGAGGACTCGGAGATGGACATGCGGGAACTGACCCGGTTTTTCCTGGACCGGAAGAGGGTGGCCGGTGGAGCGGAGGAGAACCAGATCGGAGGAATACGGGAATGACATTTTTGTTGTTTTGTTTTATTTGACGAAAATTAGGAATGGCGGAAAACAGAAAAAAGATCAACGTCAAGATTCGATATGCGGAAATCGTGGTCCTACTATTTTCAAAGTTTGAAAAAAAGATTGCTAAAATGCTTTAAAAACAAGAATTTTAAAGCACTATTCATTTTTTGTTTTTTTTATTGGAATATTTAATTCAATTCGGTGGGTCCCATGGTTCAATAAGGTTGTTTGCTAAAATGGTTCAAATCCTGGGCGAAACTGTTTTTAACAAATTTATGAAGGAAATTAAATTATAATTAAAAAAATTAATTTTAAAAACGAATAATTTTATTAGAAATTTTTATAATTTGTAAAATATCCGATCAATTCCATTTTATGGAACATTTCAAACAAAGTGTAGATTGTGACGGATCAAAAGTGGGTTCTGCCGCATGGTCCTGAATCCGGAAGGGCAGGAAAAAGTCGGCACATGCCACAGTCCCGTCCAGCAACACAACCACCCGGTCCTCGTTCGTCTTTAATGTGATCCTAAACAATGGGAAAATAGATCACTTTTCGACTGCGGATTTCATCTTAAATTATTGTTTTGGCTTTTATTTATTATTTTTCCTTTTTTTAAATGCAATTTCCTTTCCACCCATGACTTGCCTGTCGAGTTCTCTGACCATTTGGCCTTGCTGGTCTCGAACTCGGACCCGAATGTCCATCCACTTTCCCTCCACAATTTGAACTTTGAAGTTGCGCGGCCTTCGCGGTTGGTTTGCCTCTTCAATGTCGTCGATGTCCATCGTCCTCCCCTCACTATTATTTTCATTCTTGTCGGTTTGCACCAGCACTTTAGAGGACGATTCAGAAGTTGACGGGGTCTAAAATTTTAGCGTTCATTTGCGGGGTGTAAAAAAACGTGTTTGAGTGGGCAGGCCTAAGGCTACGACAAAATACGTCAAAAACTAACTTGTAAAAATATCAATTAGTTATCAAAAACATAATTGTTAAAAGGCTAGAGATGATCGAGACCAGATTTTTCCCGAGACTCGAGAAAACGAGTGTCCCGATAAGGGACACCGGAGAAAATTTTGAGAATTTTTGCCCTTTTCTTAACAAAATTGATCATTTTTTAAAATAATTTAAATTTTACTACATTTGATTAGATTTACAAAAATCCAAAAAAGGCCAAAAATGTTTGATCCAAAAAAGGCCAAACTGTTTCGCCACCCTGTTTATGTTTATGGGTGATTTTGACTTTGGGGTTAAAATTGACAGGAGAAATTCATTTATTATGATTGCTCGGCGGAAGTTTTATCCAAATTTCTTTTAAAAAATTTAATTTTTTTTTTCTTCTTTTCTCCTTCAACCCCCCTCCCCCCAACTAACTTCCACCACCTACCCCTCCACTTTTCTTTCAAAAATCCCAGAATATCCAGTGTAAAAATGTCTCGTTTTCCGGGACTCAAAACTCGAGACCCAAAAACCCCGAGAAAAATCTCGACTCGATACTCTCGAGCATCTCTAAAAAAGGCCTATGGATCCTTTATCAGTTTTTTTTATCTTAAAGATAAGAGAAAGTCATCATTTTCAAAGGGGTAAATGTTCCAAGAATTTTTTTAAAAAGGGACCCAGCACCCAAAAAGGTTACTCACCAATGAGCTGGCCGGCCTCTTCCGGATCCGCTGCACTCTCAGTTCTCCCTGGCACTTTTTGTTGCGTAAAATCACTTGTTTTTTGGGGTCCAATTGGATGTCGTATTTGACCTGAAAAAACAAATTTGCATTTCAGAGTTCAGTCTAGTTAGACTAGAACCTTAATAGCGTCGCAGATGATTCGCAGAGTGAACTGGCAGAAGAATTCGGACTCGCTGATCCGTTGGTGGAAGAAGTCCGAGTTCACCACTACGTCAACCTGGAAAGTTGAAGCAATGTAAAGTTCATTTGTAGTGTAGTGTTTTCGTTTGGATTTTTCTTGCTCTCATTGTAAGAATTATGATTTTTTTATTTTTGAAAAAATATGCAATTTATGAAATTTCATTGCTTTTTATGATATTCCTGATTAAATTCTGGAATTTCAGTCCCCGATCCCCCACCTTGGGCACCACTTCTCCGTTGTGATCCTCCGCACTGTCCAGCTCCCCCACACACATTGGGATCCTGAACCCGTCCGGGTACTGGTCCAACAGTTTGGCCACTTCGTCCTCGTTCAGCCTCTGCGGCGGCGGTAACTCAATGCAATGGACCAAATTCACAAAGAATTTGGACACCTTTGGGCTCAACGAGGAACTTGGCATGACAGCCTGAAATGTTCAAAAAAGGAGTTTTTAAAGGATAATTTTTTTAATCTACAAAATTTCTTTCCAAAAGGGTACAAAAAGAATTACCTTACTTGTTAGAAATAAGACACAATTTCAGAAGCAAAAAATGAATTCCTAAAAATAATGGAATACCCAAATGTCACCGACTTACATCTCGAAATTTGATGCACATGCCAGGCGTAGGACACACGGACCAGGTTTCCTCCCCATCCTCCTCTCGCTCAACTATCAGTGGTCCTTTTCGTGACATCTCTTGCATTTGTTAAAAATTTATTAATTTTCTTTTGATGATTTAACAAAATTTTTTCGGAAAAAATAATTTACAGTAATGAATATAGAAAAAGGTTTACAAATAATATTTATGCAAAAGTACACGATTCAGGCAGAAAATCAAATGAACAGATAATCCAAAAACCCAAATTTAAAAGGAATAACATAATAAATAAATTAACAATTTATTTTTTTTTCATTTTGGGGTAAACACAGTCAGAATATGGCCAGCAATGCGAAAACGGAATAGAGGAGTGTGCAGGGGTAAGCGACCAGGAGCCTTTGGCCTTAAAAATAAAAATTTTGTTTTCAAAAAACTTTTTCTCTACTTATTACCATTCATTGAAAGTGCTATTGTAAAGAGCTTTGAGGATGAAGACCCACTCCAGAAAACGGCCAATGCCACGATGATGTAACCGATCACACCCTTAACTCACAAAATTTTCAGTTTTTAAGTTGTAACTAACTAAAATTAAAAATAATAATAAGTGAGCCACAAAAGTTTTTAAAAAATTAAAAATATTTTGCATCCTCATAAATAAAAAGAGTTAAAAAGACAATTCGAAGAGAATGGATTAGGAGGAACAGGAACTCCCATTCCCATCCTTCTCTTGTTAATCATTTTGTAAAATTTTGGAATTTTTAAATTTTTAAAATTTTGTTGTTTTCTTTCAGGTTTTATCTTTTTTTACATGTAAAGAGAGGACAGCGGCAAGCAGCGAGAGCAAAGACATCGGGAGCAGACAGTAGCCGAGCACACTGGCGGTGTTGGTGAAGGAGATGGAATTGCCCTCGGCCGCCATCAAGTTCAGCAGAGCATACATGCCGGTGCAGGAGACCAGCCCAATGCCGTAAATGTGTCCGAAATGAACCTGATCGGGGGATTTAATTATTTTATTATTTTTTTTTGTAAAATTAATGCAATTTATCCAAAATTAGATCTGGAAGTTTTTTAATTTAAGTATCTGGTTTTGAAAATCCTAATTTTACACGACCTTTCCATGCAGCAAAAGAGAAGCACCAAACAGAAGGCAAAATACCAGAGGTCCAGCCAAATCTTGATCCGCAATCACCTTAAATTTAAGCAATAAGCTGGCGAAAATATAAAAAATGAAGTTAAAAAAATTTGGTATCAAGTAGAAAATATAATGATTTTTTAAATAAAATGCCAGACTGGGGATTAGGAATTATGACAGAATTTCTTATTATTTTTTTTAAATTTTTTTGTAAGGATAGATTTGCGCTTCTTCCTAAGACAATTTTAGAACCCACAGACGGTGAAGCTGTGCCGAGTGGGTTCAGAACAGCCATGGTCTTCAGTCGGATATGTTCGAAATTGACACCCAACTCCTCCAACAAAGGCGGCTCGTTCTCAATGTCGTCCTCAAAGCCCTTACCTGAATTTTTTTTCATAAAACAAATTTTTATATGGAAAATAACTTTCTTGAACGGCGGGCATAGAGGGGATGAACATGTTTGGCGGCTGTTGTTGTGTGTAGTAATTTGGTGTTGGATAGTACTGCTGACTGGAGGATGGCGGGGCGGGTGGGCTCGGGGAGAAGCCATCGCCGACATATCCGTTAAAGAAACCTAAAAAAGAAAAAAACTCGAGTTAAATTTTTATAATGAATCGTATAAGAAAAATCATAAGAAACCAAAAGAAGGGTTTTCATTAAAGAACATAAACAAGAAAATCCCATGCTAGGCTGATCGTTTTCAGTTTTTTTACTATTTTTCGATTTGAATCAGCTAAAAATAAAAGGAAGATTTTTTATTTAAGATTAAAAATATATATGAAAAATCACAATAGAGAAATCGAACTTGATCCATTTGTTTATTTTTTCGAACTTACCGGGGCTCTGATTTCCCGGTGCGCTAAATTGGGGCGGATTTGTGAATGCATTCTCCGGCTGTTGCACCCGTGTCATCCCATTTTCGTTGTACCATACATCCTGAGGCTGATGAGGTTGTTGCGGTTGGGAATACGGAGAAGAAGGTGTTTTCCTGGCGTTATTGTCATAATAAAACGCAAAAGGGTCGGTCATTTTTGCTAAATTGCATGTGTAAGAAAGAAGGGAAAAGGAAGCAAAAATCGGGATGAGTTGTTGAAATGAAGTCAGATTTAGATTTTTCAGAGATGGTGGATCATTAAAATAATATAGGGTCAATAGTGGTGGGAGNTTTGTGGTTTTCTTTTTGATGTAAAGCTGCATTGCCTTAAATTAAAATTTTTGATTCAGATCAATTAACAAATTATTATCACCAAAATACCATGAAAACTCAAATCGATTTTCAAGCTCGAAATCTGCTAGTTTCCTTTTGGAAAATTTTCTGATCATAACGACTGTATCCGGCAGTCATCGGAGTCTTCTGATTCCTCGAGTTTTGCATGGAAGATGACGAGCTCTTTTGGTGAGATTGAAGCGTTGCTTGGTTTTCGCGCACCTAACAAGATGATGGTGTTTTATCATGAAACCTGGCATCGGCGTATCAGAAATTGGAACAAACCTATATGAGTTGATAATAAGAATTTTTTACATCACACGCACTCCAGGGCCGGTGCCAGGGGGCAGAAGCCTCCCCCCGTCAGCCCCTGGAAAAAAATAAAAAAATTGACCAATTTCCTAAAAAGGCCCATTATTTTCAAATTTTTCCCCGATGGCCCCTATCGGGTCCGCCGCCACCCCTAAATTCAAAAAATTACTTGGATGCCCAAAATAGGTAAGTAACCATAAGAATTGCGGTCCCGCTGAAATTCGCATCTTGGGGTTTTTTTGGTACTTGTAGAGTTTGGGTCCTACTTTTGCCCCCCCCCTCAAAAAATTTTCTTAGAAATTTATTTTAAATCGCCTAAAACCATTTCCCATGGGGTAATTTTTTACGCTGAATCCGAATCTGACGTCTATTTTAATGTGATGCGTCATCTGACGTAACTTTTTGACGCTGACGTCAAAATTCATATAATTCAAAATCGGCCAAACGCCAAAATCAACCTCAATTAACCAAAATCAATTTCTTAAATCAAAAATGAACGTCAGAATCGGATTCAGCATCAAAAACTGCCCCTATAAGTTGATTTTTGTAAATTTTGAATTTTGACGTCAGCGTCAAAAAGTGACGTCAGATGACGCATCACATTAAAATGGACGTCTAAAATCGGATTCAGCGTCAAAAATTACCTTAATGAAGTTGTTTTAGATGATTTTACGATGAAAAGTGAAAAAAAAATTATAAATTTTTTGGGGTCAAAAGTAGGACCCAAACTCTACAAGTACCAAATTTTCTCCGGATTAACAATTTTTCATATAAATTACATTATTTACTCTAAAATCGGCGCAAAAAATCCATAGAAATGAAATTCTTTTTTCGCCTCTATGATTTTATGACGCGCAAACATTCCATGCTAAATGAATGTTGTTTGTTTCTCTTTCCTCTATTTTATCCACTTTTCTGTGCTATTTTGCAAGAAGGAATTCGCTTCAAAAGATCATAGAAAAGTCCATTTCTACTGAGAGACTATTTTAATTTTATATTCTTTCATTTTTAGCCCCATATGCGACGATATTATCCGTGTCAATGAATTTTTCTTTGTCTCAGTAATACTTTTATCTTCAAAGATGGTTACTTGATGAAAAGTCATTGACGAAAAATCTTAGATTTTGCATATAATATATGACAAAACCGATGCCAGATTCGAGCTCAGCACATGTGAAAACCCCCAGATCACCCTTTGAATTGTAAAATTTGTCAGGAAAAATTAATTTTTTGGCCAGGGGGGTAAACTTAACAAGTACCCTTTTTTAGTCTGTTTTTCTTTGATATTTTCTATTTTTGTTGTTTTTTACCAAAAAGATCTTGGCAAGAAAATTCTCATTTTTATTTTTAATTTATTTTTAATAATATTTTTTAACAAGGTCTTAATTTTGTGAACTTTCTCTCCCAAAATAAAAATCAGCGTTAAAAAATTAGAAATTTTTTTTTCTGATTTTGTTTAATTTTTGTTGGTAAATGTACAGATCGCATAATATGTACAGATCGCGTCCATTCCAAATACTACCACCAAGTCAAAATACCACCACGGCCGAAAACTTTTTTTGTAAGACTTGTTAGACCAAAATCTGAAAAAAGCGAAAAATCGGTGTTTTTCGAAAAATTTCAAAAATTTTTGCAAAAATTTGAAAAACTAAAAAACTAAAAGATAGAGCATAAAATTCTGCACAACTTTGTCTTTTATACTTTTGGTCTAACAAGTCTTACAAAAAAGTTTTCGGCCGTGGTGGTATTTTTGACTTGGTGGTATTTGGAATGGTAGCAGTACAGATAATACTATATAAATTGTTTTAAATCGAATAACTAATTGACACCGAAATGGAAAGGAGAAGGTCTTTTAAAAGTGATACAATTGCCGAGCATGACGAAGAAGCATTGCTGAACACAGAAAGTAAGCGAAAAAAAGGAAATTTGGCGAAAGTGCAACCAAAGTTAATAAATTACTAACTATACGTTTGTTTTTCTTTTAATTCCAAAAAAATTAATAAAAGTCTCCCTAACAATAGTAGGAAAAATAGACAAAAATTTCCGTGTAGAAAGACAAAACACAGGATTTGAATTGATAATCCGGAGAAAACAGAAAACTAGATGGGGACGGGATCTAAATCCAAAAAGCATGGGTGGAGAAGGGGCGGAGATTCCATTCCCCTGGCACAGCGGCCCAGCTGTCACCCATTGCATCAAAAAATCAGATAAATTGCTTTCTATACCTATTTTCCAATTCAATTTTTTGATATTTTTAAACAAAAAGTGATAGAAAGAAATCTATATTTTAATTTAGACTGGGTTTAACGAAGCTGTACATCTTTTTAAAAAAAAAGAACTGGGGAATACTTTTGTGTGGGAGTTGTCAGGCCTTTGGCGGTGGGCCGCTGTGTCCTTGAGGAAATTATTATTATTTTTTGATTTTTCTGGATTTATGCCAATTATTTTTTAACCAATGTTTTTTCAGTGGTGAGCCATCTGACCGAAGCAGTGCTCGAGAATGCTTTTGTTGCGACGGTGTTCCGCATCCATCGAGATGCGGCCATCAACAGATTGGTTGGATTGCGGGAGGCCGAATCAGAGTTGGCGAAGGTCAGAACCCGGGCAAGGATTTCTAGGGATATGAAAGAGTTCTAACTCCTTATTTTTTGCGATTTTTTTACATCTTTTACATCCAAAGAGATTTACCCATTCTGCCGGACTGCAAAAAAAATTTTTCTTTGAGAAATGTATTAAAAATATCTTAAATTTCAGACTCATAAATATTTATTTTTGTTTCATAATTGTAAAAAAATATTAAATTAATTTTGATGAAGGTGAAACAGGAGGCGGAGGAGGAGTCGAGCGCATCAACGGCCACTGTGGGCGGAAGACATGGGGCCAAGCGGGTGAACTGGCGCCATCGGACGGAGTGCAAGTGCAAATGCTTTGTGTGCGGCCAAATGATCGCCGCGGTGCGCTTTGCGCCGCATTTGGAGAAGTGTATTGGCATCGGACGGACGGCCAGGTGAATGATCGGGAAACGGGGAAATCAAGGGCCTAACAAGGAGGGGAGGTGCCACCCATCGGAAATGCCAAACTTTTCGAACTTTTAAAAATATCGAAAAAAATGATCAATTTTCCTACAAAATTACCATAATCTTCCAACAAATTTTCCCGACGGGCGGCATCTCCCTTTAGTGCCAGCGGCATCTCAATTTCTGATGAATCCAAAAATTTTAGAATTTCTTAAATTTTACTCATTTTTATTGGGATAATTTAATCGTATTTTGGCCTAAAAATGGGATTTTAAACATGAAATTCAGGTCGCGTCGTCGTGGCTTCGTGCCCGATCCGGCCGTCCAGGACCTGCCCTCGCTTCCCGCCCGCTCCACCCGCTCCTCCACCCTGCGTTCCGCAACGCGCCTGATGAGTGCTGCGTCATCAATCCAATGCGTCCAGGATTTTACGCTTCCGCCGGCGAACAATTATTTCGTGAAGCGAGAGGACGAGGAAGAAGAGGAGGAGGAGGAAGAGCCCCTGAGGGATCGGCTGAGAAACAAACACAACCCCAGCAGAATCCCCAGATCATAAATTGTGAATTTGTGATAAATTTGAAATCAATTTTGCAGAGTGGCACTTTTTGTATTTGCGAGAAAAATCAAACCAAATCCCAATTTTTAAAATTTTTTGATCGATATTAGATTTTACGACCTAAAGTAATCCGTGTAAAGTGTTTTGGGACATTCCATCCTTTGCATATTGTTAACAAATTTTTTTATCGAAAACCCCTTAAAAACCCACAAATTGTACAGGATGAGAGCAGTTATTCAGAGGGTGAGCCGGGCCAGTGTGGTGGTGGACCAGGAAGTGGTGGGTAAATATTTGGACAAACGAACAACGGACAAAATTGATGCAAAAATTATTTAAAAAAATTTGGGGACTAAACATCAGAAATTTTTTTGTAAAAGGATTTTAAGCAAATTTAAAATTGGGAAATTTTGATCAAAATTATTAAATTATTTGAGTTTTTCCTCATCAGATTTCCTCAATCGGCCAGGGCATTTGTGTGCTGATCGGCCTGTGCCGGGAGGACAACGAGGCGGACATTGAGTACATGGTCCGCAAGTTGCTGAACCTGAGGCTGTTCGACAATGCGCAGAGCGAAAAACGATGGGACAAGTCGGTGAAGGAGCTGGGACTGGACATCCTGTGTGTTAGCCAGGTGGGCGGAGAATGGGTGATCAGATGGAACGGAAGAGCTGATCTGATCATGTGGGAAGGCTGATCGCAATGCCAGGATGGGAAGCTTGTCTAGATAAGCTGATCGAGATCAGAATGGGAAATTGATAGAGGGCAGAAAATAGCGATGGGACCAAGCAGATAATCAGAGATTTATTAAACTGCTGGAGATTAGGACAGTTGGAGGTCTGAGAGTTTGATGGCTTAGGAGGAGATAGGCTGATCAGGATGAAACGCCAATCGATCGATGATTTAGGGAATATAATCCAAATTGATCGGGATTTCAGATCCATGGTTCTACATAATTTCCAGTTCACCCTGCACGCCTGTTTGAAGGGCAACAAGCTTGACTTCCACCGGTCCATGGGCCCCGGGGAAGCGCCCGCGTTCTACGAGCAGTTCATGCAGCGCCTAAGGAACAATTACAGTCCGGAGAAAGTGAAGGTGGTGGATCGCAAGGGGATTTGGGATTTGTCCAAGAATTTCGAGTTTCTCGAGGATTGCATCAAAGTTCAACGGATATTTTTTTGGAACGTAGAGTCCAGTAAGAGAAAATTCATAATTGTGGTACCAAAATTTATTCAGGGATTTAATTTAAGTTCCGAATTTCGAAAAAACCAAAAGGGTGCGTGTTCTCTGAATACATGTCTTTACAGGTCTAAAAAATTGCATTTTAAGGACGGCAAATTTGGTGCCATGATGTCGGTGCAGCTCGAGAACGATGGCCCGGTGACCATCTCCTTGGATAGCCACAACAAGGACGGCAACGGGTCATGATTCACGACATTCTCATGATTTTGTCGGATTTTTTTTTATTTTTGCGATTTATTGTTGTAAATTTGTTCCAATGTTCAATGAATTCATCAATCCCACTTTTCTTTTTTTATTTTCATCTCTCTCTTATCTCTCTCTCTGTCTCTTTCTCTCTCTCTCCCTCTCTCTCCCCTCCCAATGTTATCATTCCGTCTCCGTCCCCCCTCCTCCTCCGCCACCGAATTGTGCCAAGTTGTGCCCGTACAACACAGCTTGTTGCTGTTGTTGTTGATGGCACAGTTGGCGCAACGAGTTTGTCAGCTGTTTCTTCCATTTGGTCCTATCAAGTTTCGGGGACAATTTTTCCTTAAAAATATAGTTTTATAGACAACGAAAATCTAAATTTCGGGTTACTCCCCACTTCCACTTACCTTCGATTCTGGAACCAGGTCTTCACCTGGGTCTCCGTCAGTTCCAGCTCCCGGGCCAGCTGGATCCGTTTCTGCACGCTCAGATACTTGTCCTCCTCAAATTGTTGGGAAAAATTCAGAAAAATTTGTTCATTTCGGCGCGGAATTTTTTCTCCGTAAAATTGGTCCCAAATTATGAACTAGCTTTCGAGTTCGGATATCGAAAAAAGAGTGGCTCCAAGACTAGTTTTTCGATAACGCGAAATTTAAGGATTTTATGTAGTCAAATTCATCCAAAAGATTAGGGGGTTTCTTACAATTTCGACCTATCTAAGGGTTCCCTCCCTCTTAAAAATCGGACCCGAAATGCCCCTTCCAGGGTGTTCAGCTGCATCGTGGTGTACGCTTGGCGTGGCTTCCGATCCGCCGCACGGCGTCGTGCCCTGCTGTACTCGTGTTTCCTTACTTTAAGGTAAAAGCGTAAAAATTAAAAAAAGGTTCGAACCCTAAAAATCCCTAAAAATTTCACCATTCAATCCGAAAAACACCTGGAGTTCGGCCAGGGTCGGACTCAGACTCTGTTGATGGGACTGAAACAGATCCGCCGAAATTCAAAAACATTTTACAGAAAACCAACATTCACAGCACCAATGGCCAGAACAGAAGTGTTCATCGGGGGTGGATTTGTCCTTTGGCCATTCTGATCAGTTTGATCACTCTTCTGATCGGCCAAAAGTTGGCGGATACTGAAGGATTTGGACATTTTAGGCAAAAATAATTGGCCAAAATGGCCCAAATTGTCCAGGTTGGCCCATTGAAATTCCATCCCAAAGTCCCATTAAGCGTGTGAAAATTTTGCCAAAAATTTATTGTGAAGTCCCAAAAACTTTTTGGAAATTGACCCTTTGCCCAGCCGCCAATTGGGCCATGGGAAAACATTTTATTTATTTATTGTTTGTGTGCCATTTTGGACATTCAATTAGCTGAAAGAGAGAGTGTGAGAGAGAGAGGATGTTTAGGCCGAAAGGGGAAATGAAAATGAAGCATGAGATACTGTACTTATTAGAATTGTTATTTAAATATTTCGAAAAATTCAATGCCTAAGTAATTTTAAGCTATTTGATTGGCAGCATCTTCTGCCAGCATCTTTCTGCTATATCTCCTACAATCTTGTCTATATCTCTGATCACTTTCTATTCGAATTCGGATTCCACTTCTTTCCTGCTAGCATCATTTAATATCTACTAGCATTTACTCAAAATTCCTCTATTATTTTCTAGCATATTTCTGCTATCATTTTGCCAAATTTCTGCTACATCTTATTTTTCATTGACACATAATTTTGCTCTGTTATATTTCTCAAATTCGGGTACACATCATTTCCCCGCCGGTCGTTTCCCCGCCGCAGGTGAAAAGTGCTTTTAAATTTTTTCAAGTATAACCTAGAAAAATGAGTTTGGTGTCAAAAGATAGCCCTAAATGTCTATTATAAATTTGTAGAAGGAATCATCCGGTTTGGCCAAACTGAAAAAAAAGTTATGGCCAGATTTTTGGCCAAACCCATGATTTTACAGTTTATTTTGGCCATAAATTTTTTTCAGTTTGGCCAAACCGGATGATTCCTTCTACAAATTTATAATAGACATTTAGGGCTATCTTTTGACACCAAACTCATTTTTCTAGGTTATACTTGAAAAAATTTAAAAGCACTTTTCACCTGCGGCGGGGAAACGACCGGCGGGGAAATGATCTGTTTCGGTTATATTTCTCAAATTCGGACCCCAAATCCACCAAATTATTTAATATTTTTGGCATTTTTTCTCAAAAAGAAAAAAGCAATTTCCGCCCTCCGCCTTATGTGTTATGCGTTGGCATGGCGACGATGGTGACTTTGCCCTCCAAATGTACTCACAATTGGCAGGGTTTGCCCCCTTCCAATTCCAGCCTATAATTCCTCATAATTCCAATTCTTTCATATCACTTGGATCTCTTAGAAAAAACAAAAACAAAAATATTTTCTTGCAAAACTAAATTTGACAGTTCTTCCTAATTTCGCCCTCTGCTGACCCTTTAGGACCCTATTAAAGTTCGTTTTCTGCGATTTCCAACCCCCTTTAGGTCTCTGAAAACCCTTAAAATAATTATTTTGCCCAAAATGAAAACCAATGGCCCACAATTATCGGCGATTGGTGGATGAGCCCATGGCGGATGCTGATCCTGATCAGCCCCCGATCGGTGGGCCCCGATCGCGCCTTTCCTCCACCTCGAGTTCCGCAAAACGGCGCCAAAGGACGGAGGAGTTCCACAGCCAGTTCAGCGAGCAGGACTTCCAGCGGGAACTGCGCGAGTTCGGGTCCGAAATTCAGGGGGAGGGGTGCGATAAATTTTCAGGGACTAGATCTGCCATAATGATTTTTGGAGCTAAAAATTTTTTTAGATCCCTTTAAGAAGCTCAAGGATGTTTTAGAAAGATATTTTTTTTTGATGTATACGGATCACCGCTTTCGCGTCCCGCTACCCAGGCGGTATTCCCTCATTGCTGGGGTTGCCACGGGTGTTACAACCAAAGGGGCCGTTTGACGGGCTCACTTACATGGAGGGGAAGGGAATGTTGTTAGAGCTTTATTCGTTAGTAGAGACTCACTCAGAGTCTTATCACCATTTGCTCTGCATCACCGCTCGGCTAATGGCTGGAGTTGAAGGGATGTGCTCCCCACGGAAGGGATGTGCTCCCCACGGGCTTGAGTATATGACTGACACAGCGGTGGGATTCGAACCCACGTCCCGGGATTTAGCGGTCCCGTGTGATAGACCACTACACCACGCTGCCGCTGCCGTTTCTCTTGATAAATCTGAATTGAACTTATGAATTAAAATTTTTGTTCAGCTCCAAGGTGGTGGGCCCCGGCGGGGTGTTCATGCCAAGGCGGGCAGAGTTGGGACGACTGTTGGACAACGGGGAGGACGCCATTTCGGTGGGACAAAAAGAAGGAAAGGTTAAGGTCGAACCCGAACCCTTAAAACCCACAGGTGATGTGCTTCACGTGGAACATCGCCGGCAAGGTCGGGGTTGGATTTGGGGGCAAATTTCGCCCCCCCCCCAAAAAAAGAATCCCAAAGAGTTGAAAATTCATTTGAGGTCTAACAAGGCGAAAACCGAGTCGGGAGTCCGAAAATATACATCGTTAAAAATAATAAAATTATCATAAATTCAGTCCAACCGTTCTTTGCCCCAACTGAACTCGCTGTTCGCCAAAATGCCCGCCCGGGAACGACCGTCACTGATCGCGCTGGCACTGCAGGAAGTGCCTGCATCGACCCTGTAGGGGAATAGGGGGACAGGGGGTTCGAGCAAAAGAAAATTGCGGTTTCCTAGTTTTCGCATACGAGTTAGGACTTTTTGTTCATGGGTTCTGTGGGTAGGGTATTTCATTTCATAGAGCCCGATTTCCCGGGGATTTTCACATCATTTCGGCATTTCGGCCTCCCTCCCTGATGATGACCTTCTCAACTTGTCTTTTTTCCATTTCGGCCTCCCTCCCTGATGATGACCTTCTCAACTTGTCTTCCACAGCAAATTCCACTCTTCGGTGGTCCAACTGGTCGGCCAGTCCCTGAGCACCACCCACCGGGTGTTCTGCTGGGTGCGCAAGTGGTCCCAGATGCTGGTGCTGTTCATCCGCCGCCGATTGTCCCTCTTCACTTCCCGTACTATTTTGCTCTTATTTCCCTTCCTTCTTCGGCTTTATCTCTCGCTTTCGGCCTCTCTCTTATCTCCCTCACTTCTTGGCTTTATTTCTCTCTCATCTCTCTCCCTTCTCCGGCTTCATCTCTCGCTCTCTCTCTCGCCCTCTCTCTCTTATCCCTTCTTCGGCTTTATCTCTCTCTCTCTCTCCTTTTTGCTTTATCTCTCTCTCCTCCCCTTCAGACCCCGAGTACCGTTTCGTTGCCGGCACCAACATGGCCCGGCCCTTCCGTACCAAGGGTGCCATCGGCATCTGTTTCCGGGTGCTCCAGTGCCGTTGCGTCTTCATCGCGTGCCATTTGACGCGTGCGTTAAAATGTTTTAGCCAAAATTTTAACATATTTATTCGAAAAAATCATGTTCACTCACTCAACTAATTTTTTTCTCTTCCAGATGGCAAGCTCGAGGGACGCATTTTAGACTATCACAAAATGGTGCGTTCCTTCGACTTCGACTGGCGTCCCCGGGGATCCGGTCAGAAAATTGCTAAAAATAATAAAATAGATTAAACATCTCTCTCACTTTTATAGAATCGAACCAGGCCTGTTAAGCCTAAGTAAGCCGCAGTTGCTTAACCTGCCAACAGATTTGCGCATTCTGCGGGCATCCGATCTGGCAATTTAAGCAACACCGTGGCTTGGGCCTAACAGGCCTGGTTCGATTCCTCTGCGGTGCTGATCAGTCATTACTGGTGCTCCTCTGCCCGATCCCCTTCAGCCGGCGAGTGTGCCAATGTGTTTTGGTTCGGCGACCTCAACTTCCGCGTGCTGCGCAGTGCGGAGTTGGAGCATACTGCGCGCAACCTGCAGCACGCGCTGTTCCGGCGCCCTGCAGACTTTGCGCGCATTTTGGAGCACGACGAGCTGAGCGTGGAGCGCCAGAAAGGTGTCCAAAATTTGAGTTGAGGCCAAAAATCCCATTTTTTTGAAATTTTTCTCCTCAATAAACACTGGAAAACGATTGTTGTGCAAATTGGATGGATTCCCCTCGAGGAGTTTCGAAATTCCCCATACCCGGCAGGAACATTACCCACTAGGCCACCCTCATCCTCCCGAAAAAAGTTTTTTTCCTCCGAATTTCCCATCCTAACCCCCCTAAGGTGTTTCTGGATCTTTCGATCTCGTCCATTATGTTCTGAAACGTGGCCGGCCACCAAAATTCTTGGAACCCCTGAAGTTCCAAGGTCTTCCAAAAAATGAATTTTCCCTCTAAGGACTGTTCGAAGGTTTCCGCGAGGGTGTGGTCCGGTTCCCGCCCACGCACAAGTTCCTGGTCGGCACCAGCCTGTACGCGCCCAACCGGATGCCCTCCTACACAGTGGGTTCTGCCGATCCGTCTTCATCTTCCGAATGTGTTTCTGTTCATCTTTTTGTCTTCCTCAAATGGTTCTTTCTGATCGGTCTCTTCTGCCTTCTGATCACTCCTCTTTTCGGTAGCAATTCTGACCAGTCAGTAAGCACCATTTGCCAAACTTCCTTTTGTCTTTCAGGAACATTCTGATTACTCTTTGTCCTTCTGATTTTCCGCTTCCGATACGATTTGCCCAATCTCTTTTCTGAACAGCATCATCTATCCCCCTGATCAGTCTCGAATTCGCTCTTCGGTCAGTCTCAAACATCCTTCCGATCAGTTTTGATCACTCATTTAGCTCTCCTCGATTTCTTCAAATCTTCTGATCAGGATCAATTTTGATCACCCTCTGCTTATTCAATCCCTGGTCCTCTTTCTGATCACTTTCCATTACATACAGGATCGCGTGCTGTTCCGGAGCGACAGGCGGCTGAGCGGGGTGAGCGACCACGGCCACGCGATACTGACGCACACCCCGCGGTGGACGTCGCTGGTGTTTGGGCAGATGACATGGAAGGCTTACGCTCACTACGCGTTCGTAGCCTGCTCGTGCCTCCTCCTCGCCTACTACTAGTACTTGCCTGTCTAGTCCGACCGATGAAAGTGATCAGAGAATGATAAGAGACAGGAGACGAATGAATGGGTGAGCCGACTGATCACTGATCAGAGATGTCGGGGTAATCGATAAACGACAAAATAAACCAACTTTAGATATTGAAAATCGTAGATAAAATTGCCGGAAAAGGTTTCCTTCTATTTCGCATCCAAATTCAAAGACGAGCATTTTCAATAAGATAAAAATTTTATTTTCCGACAAAAATGTATGTAAGGAGAGCATAAATTGGTCTCAATTGGTACAATAAAAAAAGTTTAAAAATTGCTTTGATCCAAAATCAATCAATCAAAGGTGCACAATGGGATGCATCGTCACCATCGTGCCCCTCATTCGTTCAAGCGGAGTCGCGCGAAATCTTCCAGCAATTGCTGGTACTCGTGCACCCATTGTTGCTCACTCATCCTGGTGCCCCGATCGAGTGTTGTCGTCGCAGTAGTTGAAGCTCTAAAATGGTGTTATAAAAATTTCCAGTTCAATATTCCTTAATAAATTTACTTTGCAAATCTATGCTCCAAACTAGAATTAGAAATCGAGCTAAGTTTGAGCTCAGGACTAGGTTTTTCCAGATTGCTAGGCTGGCTTCTCTAGATTGTTCATAGGCTGATTTATGTCTATGTTTTGTCTAGAAAAAATCAGACCGAAACTTTTTTGAAATCTAGAACCCAGACCTAGAGCTAGGATATGACCAAAAACGTATAATTTCGTTATCCTTTACCTCGACTTGGTGGAAGTGTCATCGATGTCCTTCGGGCCTCCATACGTGGTCAACGTGTCCCAACAGTTGGATAAAATAAGAACGCTCCTAAAAAGATGGTCAGAGGAAAATAAAACAATAAAAATTTTAGAACACAGAAAAAACATTTATAGACCACATATTTTTTGAAAATGTTCTACTTCGAATTTTGCTAACCAGGTATTTTTAATTTTTATGTGGCACCAGGAATTTCTTTTTAATTTACTAGGTCGGGTCATAAAAACTGCACCATTTGGTATTCAAACGAATGTAACTCTGCAAAGGATGAAGCAAAAAATCTACAAATTTCAGAAATGATACTTCTATATGTCCTCTATAATTTTGCTTTTTATAGAATTTTTCATCCCAGGTAAAAACTTCGAGAAAAAAATCCCGCAAGTGGCCTAGGTCGAAATTGGCAAAACCGGTTTTTCGGGTTTAAGACCAGGTTTCGAAATGGAAATCCTGCTGTTTATACCCCCGTCTTGTAGCCTAGCTCATTCTATATCATCTGCAAAAAACCGCATCTCGATCCGTCCACTCATTGATTTTCTATGATTTTTTCAAACTCTCGACCAAAAATGGCAAAAATGGGTCATTTTGGCTTAAAATTGGCCAAAAATGCGATTTTTGGTCGAGAGTTTGAAAAAATCATAGAAAATCAATGAGTGGACGGATCGAGATGCGGTTTTTTGCAGATGATATAGAATGAGCTAGGCTACAAGACGGGGGTATAAACAGCAGGATTTCCATTTCGAAACCTGGTCTTAAACCCGAAAAACCGGTTTTGCCAATTTCGACCTAGGCCACTTGCGGGATTTTTTTCTCGAAGTTTTTACCTGGGATGAAAAATTCTATAAAAAGCAAAATTATAGAGGACATATAGAAGTATCATTTCTGAAATTTGTAGATTTTTTGCTTCATCCTTTGCAGAGTTACATTCGTTTGAATACCAAATGGTGCAGTTTTTATGACCCGACCTAGTAAATCCTTTTTTCCTAAGAAAAATCGTGATTTTTTTTAAATATTCGCCCATCTATGAATCTCAACCGCTTTCCCAGCCTCTTCCCCTTCCCTCTCCATGACACCCTTATGACGAACCCTTCCTCATCAGCTGCCTCTCCTTTTGTCCACTCATGCTGGCCCCCTTCCCCTTGATCCTGTTCCTTCTTCGTCGTGCCGTTGTCGATGTTGTGGGTGTTCACCTTCCTCACCGGCTCCGGACAAAATTTGACGACATCTTCCTCTTCCTTGTTCTTCACCATTGGCGCTGTTGTTGTCCCCATTGTTGTCGTAGTTTTCAAAGTCCTAAAAATGGGTTTTAAAAATTTCCAGCATATGGCTGCCTATGCTCCTTGCAAATACCATAAATGCTCTAAATTAAAACCGAGGAGAACCGATAATCAAATACGCATCATTTTCTCGGTCTCTCCTCACATTACAATACTACTATACTAGTACTACTTCCTACCGAAACAACAGTTCACCCCTGCTGGTTTCACCCCCGCGCTAGAAAAATGATCATAACTTTTTTCAGGTAAAATATAAGGTAGAGAAGTAAGTTTAGTGTCAAAAGGTAGCTCTAAATTTCTGCTATAAACTTGCAAGAACAACTAATCGATTTGGCCAAGTAGAAAAAAAGTTGTGGCCAAGTTAAGCCATAAAATCGTGGTTTTGGCCAATGGTCTGGCCATAACCTTTTTTCTGCTTGGCCAAACCGGATAATTCTTTCTGCAAGTTTATAGCAGCATTTAGGGCTATCTTTTGACACCAAATTCACTTCTCTATGTTTTACCTGAAAAAAGTTATGATCATTTTTCTAGTGCGGGGGGGGGGTGGTGAAAACCGCGTGGATGAAAACCGGTGCACTGACTTTCTACTACTTGTACATACTACCTCGACTTGATGTTGTTGAAGTATTTCTGGCCCGCTGCCCCTTTCTCCTGCGCACCAACAACCACCGTCTTTGTCGTGCCGTTGTTAATGTTCAGCTCCGGATACACTTTGACAAAGTTGTCCTTGTTCTTCACCATTGACGCTGTTGTCGTTGTTGTTTTCGACGCCGGAATAGGCCATCCCATTCGCTTCGCGTACCCATTGGTCATGGACTGCGAAGAGCGCATCCGTCTCATAAATTGCATTCTCTCCTCTTGAACACTTAAAAACAAATTATATGTGCCTTTTTGCTTTTGATAAACAAGGAAATCAAAAAAAATTTAATCCAATAAGTATTTTATTGGCTTAATTTTATTCTGACCTAATTGATTATCATCAAAAATTTGGGGAATATGGAGCGGAATCACTAAAAGTTTCATAATTTTTAAAAGTATTGCCTAAAAAGTATGAGCAAAAATCCATTAATTTTCATGTTCTGTATAGTCGTTCATTCGACTATATTTCACCTGTTTTCCTTGTTGTTTTCCTTATTGTTAGGAACGTTATCCGAATTGGGAATTTGATGATTTTGTTGCGGATGAGGAAGCTGTTGCTTCTTGATGAACACCATGTTGGAGGACGCCGAAGCAGAGAATGGGTGTTGATAGTGTTGATAATGGCCTTTGGCATTGAGAGGAGCCGGAGCTGATGGTGTCGCAGTTGATGCGTAATAATTCTGTAAAAATGGATTCAATTTGCTGGGATTGGAAATTCCGCTAAATCATGATAACAAAAAAATAAAGTTATTGCTAGTAACCAGTGGCGTAGCCAGAAAAAAAATTCATGGAGAAGAATGGGGAGAGGGGTCAGGGGAAATTTTTCAAGTTTTATCAAATTTACTTAAGGAAATTGACCAAATTTTTGCTTTTGGTGAATTTGTTGAAAATTTTTTCAAAAATTTTTTAACCGGGGACCCTTTTCATTTTTTTGTCTTGGAATTTCAGGGAGAGGGAATTCCATCCCCTCCCCCCTGGCTATGCCACTGCTAGTAACCTAAATTTGATTTAATAGATAAAAAAACGGATTTGCATGCATATACCACCACTGTTGCTGTTGATGAGCATCGAGGGTCGTTGCCATTGTTGAGTGATTTGCGTCGTGGCCCCAACGGGATTAGATTCGGGTTGGTACTTTTGTCTGAAAAAGCGTTGAAGGCGCCAGAGTATGTGGAGGCAAAGGAGATGGAGGGAGGGTGCGGGTAGTAGAAGGACCGTTGCCGTTGCTGAAGCATCCGTTGCTCTCTCTGCATTTTCTGTTCTCTGAAAAAACGAAAAAAAGTTTTCGATTTCGTGAAAAAAATTTTTTTAAATAATATTTAAGAGGAAAATTTGAGTAAAAAATCAATTGTTAAATTTGAAGTGTTGAAAAAATTAAGCAAAAAATAATAAAATAATTGGATTTTACTTACTTTTTATGTTGGTTGCTGCCATCGATGAGCTGGAAAAGGGGAGAAAATGTTCAAAATCTTTCAATCAAAGACTTTGCACCTCGAGGTTGTCCCTAGTCTCCTCCTTGGGCACCACTCTAACCGAAGTGATCGGAACCGGCACAACGGGCATTACCTGGTCCGTGAGGTCGAGGAGCCCGTAGAAGACGTTGTAGAGGTCGTGGCGGAGGAGTCCAGCAAGCAACCACTTTGGTTCAAAATGTCGCTTCAGTGTATCTAGCTTGGACCACTCGCTTCTAAAAAAGCCGAAATTAATTTTACAATGGAACATATAATCATCAATTTGCGCCTGAAAAAAGAAAATTGGGTTTTTTGAGACCAACCTATATTCAGTCGATGCCATAATAGCAAAAGATTTAAGTTCCAAACATTTCTTCGTCACTATCACTACTTTGAAACAGGGGTGCACACGGCTACGATTTTTCATAACCGTAGCCGGCTATAGCCGTGGGGTCCATAGCCGTAGCCGTTTATAGCCGCGTCAATTTTGACCCGTAGCCGCCCGCGGTTAGCCGCGGCTATAGCCATATTTTTAAGCCAAAAATTTTTCAATGAAAAAAATTTTGAAAATATTTTAAGATGATTTTTTCTCGAATTCAAAATTCAATTTTTTAATAAATTATAAATTCCGAATTAATTATTTTTAAAGAAATCTATTTTAAAATTGGCCTTTGTAAAGCAGGGGCGTCATGAACGCAACATTTAAGGACAGACATGAAGAAGAGACATGGAGACAGAAGACATGCACAGCGCTCCAATTTGTGCAAAAAAGTCCGTTTTGAGCGTCTGACTGTCCGTCTGACTGTCTGCTATACACTCTCTCGTCGCGCTCCTTTTCCCTCTCCCTTGTTTACACACTCTTTCTTTTTTTCATATCTCTGTCTTACAAGAATTACTACGGAACACCTACCCTCCTAAACTTCCAATTCAACTGTTTGCATTCCAATCCGTGAAATTTTTCTAAAAAGCAATAAAAAACGAGTTTAATCCATGTAAATGATTAAGCACATCCTTATCTACAATTCCCAGCGACTTTTGTCAATATTAGTTTAATTTACATGAAATGGCGGCGGCATACTTTTGAGTTAGGTGTTTCGTTATTTTGTTCATTTCGATCAGAGATCTCTGACATTCCTCCCCTTCCCGAAAGAGGGAGCAATAAAGAGAAAAAGATAGAAGAAGGCAGACACGCAGAGAAAGACAAACTACGAGACGCCGACTAAAACACCGACGACTAACGAAATGCAAAGAACATACCTATAAAAGGACAAGGACCATTAGCATTGGAAAAATTAAAATAAAACAAATTGATTTTCTTAAAAAAACGAATTGATTTTTTCGAAAATTTTTTAATTCCGGTTAGTTTTTCCTCATTTAATACAAGTTTCATAAAAGGTTTTGTTTGAACGATTTGAAAATATTTGTAAAAAATACATCGCCAAATCCGCCGAATGAATTTGAACGTCAAAGACATTTGATCCCAAAACGGACTTTTTTGCACAAATTGGAGCGCTGTGGACATGAAGAAATTTTTAAAAAGTTAAATTTTAGGGATGAATTTTGGAATTTATTCTTTTGTTTTTAGGGTTGTATTTTTTAGAGCTGCTTGAACTCTGAAAATTTCCCAAATTTCGAAACTCGAGACCGCCAAGTAAACTGTTACCTAAAATCCGAAAAAACGAAGCTCGTACTTGAGTCTCGAAACTTTAATAAACAGGGATCCCCTCGCAAAGGATCCCCAACTACAAAAAACGAAATATCCTTGAAGACAAAACATCTCCAAAAAATTTCCGGACTCAAAAATTTATAATGTGCATCTGGAGAAAAAATTTTTAAGGAATTTTTGGTAATTTCCTTTAAAAATTAAAAATGTTTTTTGGTTAGCGGCTAACACGGCTAAGCCGCGGCTTTGGCGTCCATAGCCGTTAGCCGCCCGTAGCCGTCAAATTTTCAAAAATTTGTAGCCGTAGCCGCCCGTAGCCGCGGCTTAGCCGTAGCCGTGTGCACCCCTGCTTTGAAATGCCAAAAATTCGAAAAATCAGGCCTAATTTCCTGCCGACCTGAATTGGGTCATCATCATGGGCAAAGGGACGGTTTCACTGCCGTAGGACACCATTGTGGAATGAATGCGCTTCCTCAGAGAGTCCCAAGTTTGCTGTTTGTCATTGGTTGTCATGTTTTGTTGGGGTCCATTATTTGTTGTGGCGAGCATTGTAAAAAATTCAGAATTAAAAAAATTAGCTTCAAAGAATCTAATCTAAATCGAGGAAGAATTTAAAAATTTTTTAAATATTTAAAATGCTCAATCCAACTCATTTGTTTGTCAAGCCAAAATTTTTTTTCAAAAGTCGAAAATCAAAATTTTGGGGGACCATCGAGCTGGGCCAGTGAGCCGGGGGTAATGAGGGATTTTAGCTTTGGGGTTGGGGGCTAGTGAGCATAGGGACTGCTGGGGAAATTTTTTTGAAGTTTTAACGAAAAAATTTATGTATCATCAAGTCAATTTATGATTTTATCAAATCATTGGTTTTTTGTCAATAAATTTTTTAACTTTATTTTATTCAAATCTGTTATCAGAATCGGATTCAGCATCAAAAATTTTTGATTTTTTAAAAATACCCCTAGGAGGCTGTTTTTATGTTATATTTGTCACTTTTTTGAAAAATATTTTTGACATGACATGATCTCGTGTGAAACTCGTGTAAAAAGTGCTTTCCGCTCAAATCTGACATCAGATTCGGATTCTGCACCTTGAAAACCCCTAAATACAAGAAACTAGCATATTTAGAGAAATTATTTTTTATCCCAAAAAAGGGGGAGGGGGAATAAACTTAAGTCACGGTGCGTCATCATGGGCATGGGCAATCATACTAATCTTAAAAATTTTTATGGTTCCAAACCATTTTTCTGTATTTTAATGCCTGAAGTGATAGAAAAATAGATTATTTATAATAAGAGAGCTTTTACATATCTAAAGCTTCATTTTTAAAAAAAAACTGAAGTGTGCGGACTTTTGCCTATCGCGCCCATCGCTCGCCTGGGATTGACGTGCGGTGTAAGTATTACCGAATTTTCTTAAGGAAATGATTTAAAATCCGCGTCAGAAAAGTCCGGCAATCTAGAGCACCTTTAGTTTCGAATTTGGCCTCGAAACGATTTGTCCGAATGCGTTTGACGCCGGACCAGGACGTTTGAGAGCGGCCGTTAGAGATCCGCCATTAGAGAGCCGCCACTAGAGAGCCTCCCATTTGAGAGCGCTGCCACTAGAGAGCCTGCCAGTTGAGAGCCGCCAGTTGAAAAATATCCCCATGCCCAAAAACTTTTTTGTTAGACTAGTTAGACCAAAAGTATAAAAAGCAAAGTTGTGCAGAATTTTATGCTCCACCTTCTGATATTTTTAGTTTTTCGAAATTCGAACNGTTCGAATTTCGAAAAACTAAAAATATCAGAAGGTGGAGCATAAAATTCTGCACAACTTTGCTTTTTATACTTTTGGTCTAACTAGTCTAACAAAAAAGTTTTTGGGCATGGGAATATTTTTCAACTGGCGGCTCTCAACTGGCAGGCTCTCTAGTGGCAGCGCTCTCAAATGGGAGGCTCTCTAGTGGCGGCTCTCTAATGGCGGATCTCTAACGGCCGCTCTCAAACGTCCCCTACCGTTTGACGCTTTTGTTCTCTCTTCTCCTTGTTTCTGTTCCTTCATTTCATTTCACTAGATCCAAAGACCACTCCGTCTTCGAGTGGGCGTGTCCCTCCATAGAGTGGGCGTGTCCCTCCATTTAGTCCATATAAATAGCTTTTCCGATGTTCATTTCCTCTCATTTTGTGATCGCGCGGAGATTTATTCTTTGCAAACAAAACAATCGCTTTAATACCATTTTTTCAAAAGGGATTGCCGGACTTTTCTGACGCGCATTTTAACAGGGGGGACCCTGTTCATTTATTTGGGTCTTACTTGTTAGCATCTATTCTTTTACCCCTTATTAGTTTCTTGGCAACTTTTTCCGTAAAAATGGAAAAAATTATTTTTTATATTGAACATAAAACATAGTTCTTTCTTTTTTATGCATTAAAGGCTAGAAAACCCTCTCCATGGAAAAATATTATTTATTCATTTAAATTGGGAATTTTGTCAAGGTTGCACTCTGATCCGCCGTGTTGTACAGTTTAGGTGCCAAATTTTTCCACTTTTTTCACTAATTTTTTTATCGACGGAAAATCAATATTTTAACAATAAATACGTAAAATTATTATTGTTTTATGAATCATTTTTATATATTTCTGCGAGTTGAGACCAAAAATGGAAAAAACATCAAGTCCATCAAACTGTTTTCGCCAGAGAAATTCTTCAACGTAAGAGTTCAAAAGCCCTCGATGAGTTCCGTTACGTTGTTTGTGCGACTGTTTAAATTTTTGCCAGGTTGATTCTATGGTGTTTGTATGCTGACCCGACTCCGAATTAACAAATTCCTTGCTGTGGTTCACGGTATAGGGTTGGTAACCTTCGGGCAGTTTAGCAATCCCACCATAAGCAGCCCAACAATCCGAAAAAAGGTCGATACC
>LDKF01000178.1:72547-85018 GCA_001026735.1 Rotylenchulus reniformis | reverse complement strand
TTTTTTTTTATTTTCTACCAATTAAAAAAATACCTTAAATGATAAAAAATATTATTGAATATAACGGAGCATATCAATCAATAAAATTTCAATATTGATAATGATCATGTTTCAAAAAAATCATCGCAGTTTCTTTGGCAAGCTCTAAAAAAATATCTAAAAAAATCAAATGAACGGCTAGTGAATTCAGCTCTAAAAAGCAGTACAGTAATAATTATATTAACTTTACTGTGTTACCATATGATTTCATTTAAAATAACCGGACAGACTTTATTGCGTTATTCATAATCTCTCAAAAGTAACTTCGCGTAAGGCATAATTAAATACCTTTACATATTTGAGTTACCTGATATTTTGGGGACCATTCGTCATAATTTAGGTTCAAATAAGGGAAATAAGATTGTTATTAAAAAATAAGGAGTACTATTAGCTAAAAATGAGCTTGAATTTAGGGCCAAAATACTGTGAACTTGGCAAAATCATTTTATTTGATCATAAATTTTCAGAATTGACCATAAAAATTGTCATTTTTCGTGGCAAGATCTTGAATTTCGTTTCTTGAAAAATATTGTAAAATCTTGAAAAATGGCAAAAGGTTCAAGCAAGATCTTGAACCAAGATTCTTGATAAATCTTGAAAAATCTTGTCTTGGTCCGGTCTCTAGTTTGTACCCCCTATTTTTTGAAAAAAATCTGATGACCCAAAAATGGACTAAAATCACATCCTAGGGGCAGTTTTTGATGCTGAATCCGATTTTGACGTCCTGCATCATTTGACGTCACCATTTAACGCTGACGTCACGAATGCCGCATGTATGTAGAATCCGCAAAAACACGTGGAGTCCTCCGACCGCGATTAAAAAAGAAAATTTTCACTAAATTATTTTTTGACGTCAGCGTCAAAGAGTTGCGTCAGATGATGCAGGACATCAAAATGGACGTCAGAACAAACCACAATATTACCGAATTTTCAATTAAAAAGGTTTAGATTTGTTACAAAATTATCGTTATAAACCTAAACGTTGCATCTGCCATTGAAGCCACTTGTGCCCTCGCTGTGGGCTGTGTTGCGATTCCTGATGCTGATTCATCTGGGTCTCCAGTGAGTGAGGAATTTTGACAACACACTGTGAGCAGTGACGTGATTTTTCTAAAAAAATTTCATGTTTAAGTTAAAGGGGATTTTAAATTTTTATCAAATGTAGATGCTTTTCAGAAAAAGTTTAGGTTTATTTCTTATATTAGCTAAAGATTTATACTGTAGATGTATTAATCTTTTTAAAAAGTTCAGGATTTTTCCCAAGCTATGGTAGTTATTACTAGTATTAAAAGTAATTAATTAAAAAAAAATAGAAAATCATATTTATACATTTGCAATTCAAAATGCTTATTTTGAGTAGGAAAATTTAGTTTCAGAAGAATGGATGAATCAAAAACTTTTTTTTATCAAAGTTGTGCTTTTGTTTTATGAATTTTCAAAATAGTCTATTTTTTGAACTAAAAAAATGTCTTTTCGGTTTTTAAATTATGAATTGCTTTTTTATTGTTCAACAAAGATTTTTTTATAGAAGAAAAGTTACTACTGGGGTGACCGATCGACCCTATAGTGGGGAAAATCCAATGTTCTAATAAGACAATGCAAAAAACCTTGAATTTTTCCAAATGACTAAAGTCTGCTATAAAAAAACATCATGCAAAGACACCATCTTGATTGGATAAGTAGAAAAAAAAGTTATGGTCCAATACAAATGATTAATTGGCCGGCGGAAGTCAAAATAATCACTTGTATCTGGCCGTAACTTTTTTTTTCTACTTCGCCAATCCAAATGGTGTATTTTGCAATTTTATAGCAAACATTTAAACTTATAATCAGCGTAATAAAGCCATTGAATTCCAACTTTTATTTTAGCTCCTCGATTTTATGACGCGAAAGCACGTTGTGTTAAAACATATTATTGTCTGATTTCTTTTTTCTCTGTTCATTCTCTTTCCCTATAGCAATTTATAATAAGGAATTCGCTTCATAAAATCGAGGGTTCAAAGCAATTCAATCGGCGCCCAATTTTTATCGTATGTATCTTTTGAACCAAACTCATTTCTCCATGTTACTTATTAAGTGTAGGTACTCCGTTCTACTGACCGGCGCAATTCAATACCATAATTCCATTAAAAATATTTTTTAAACCAAATGGGGGCTCTTTTATGGTTTACCCCACATAAACTGAAAAAAGAAATTCTTTTACGAAAAATCATCTGAAAACGACTACCCTGGTGTAACTTTTAAAGCTGAATTCAATTCTGATGTCTATTTTGACGTAATGCCTCATCTGACGTCACTTTTTAGGCTGACGTCAAAATTTATTTGTAATTTTCTGTTTGCGGGTTCCGCCTGCGGCATCCCGCCTATGCAACATATTTAAAGGGTTATCTGAGCCAGGAGCCACCATAAAATATACAAAGCCGGGATGACGCAATAAAAAAATAAAAAGGACATCAGAAACGAATTTATTATCCAAAACTAACCTGGGGAAGTCTTTTAGAAGCCATTTAGTTTTTAGGCCATTTTTTACGTCAGCGTTAAAAAGTGACGTCAGATGACGCATTACGTCAAAATAGACATCAGAATTTAATTCAGCGTTAAAAGTTACCCCGGGGTAGTCGTTTTCAGATAATTTTTCGTAAAAGAATTTCTTTTTTTCAATTTATGTGGGGTAAACCATAAAAGAGCCCAAATGGGCAAATTTTTTGTTGATATCTTCGATTTTTCTCCGGCGCAGGTACCCTTCAACATATGAATTTTTTCCAAGGAAAAAACTTTCCTTACCTAAAAATGGTTAAAAATCAGCTCAAAAAATCCATAGAAATGAAATTCTTTGGTACTTTCCTGTTAAGGGGGGGGGGCAAACCATATTTCAAAATAAAAGCTAAAAAATATTAGAAATATGTAGTAAATTAAAAATAAGTCAAAAAAAGAGAGGAAGAACTGTTCAATAGGTGAGTGCTATACAATTAATGCAACATTTGTTAATATTGGGTTCGTAGAAGGCGCCCCCATAAAGTAATATAAAGTATTCCGACTAAAAAATACTTATAAATGCCTAGAATTTCTTAAATTTATTTTTAATTTAAAGAAGAGACTCTAATCTATAAATCTAGGCATTGAAATCAAAAACGAATTAGAAAATTATCTGTTTTGGCTTAAATTGTTAATAATTTGGCGGTTGACAGCCGTGCCGCTGTGTACGATAGTCGAATAGTGGCCGCCGGAGAAAAATTTTGAGAATTAAGACTAATCATAATCAATTAGAGGGGAATCCTTATGAAAAGTTTTTCGACTTGGCATTTCGGGGGGGGGGGTAGTAATTGGTTTTCTGTATGCCAATTGCCACAAACAACGGTTTTCACAGCCGCGCTAGAAAAATGATCATAACTTTTTTCAGGTAAAACAAAGAGAAGTGAGTTTAGTGTCAAAAGATAGCTCTAAATGTCTGCTATAAATTAGCAAAAAGAATTATCCGGTTTGGCCAAGCAGAAAAAAAGTTATGGCCAGACCATTGGCCAAAACCACGATTTTATGGCTTAACTTGGCCACAACTTTTTTTTCTACTTGGCCAAATCGATTAGTTGTTCTTGTAAATTTATAGCAGACATTTAGGGCTATCTTTTGACATCAAATTCACTTCCCTATGTTTTACCTGAAAAAAAGTTATGATCATATTTCTAGCGCGGCTGTGAAAACCGGTGCACTGCAATTGCCAAACTACATACATATTTTTCCAATTGACAACTAACTTGTAAATATTTTTTCGCTATATTCTAATATTTTCAAATTTAGAAATGGCGTTTTTCAAACTTATTTGAACGGATTTCTACCAGATTGTCAACAAAATATTAGGATGAGCGATTTGGCAGTTCCAATTTATTGGAATAAACCCTTGATCGGAGAATGACAGAGCTTGCATGAACAATATAGTCATGTGCTTTGGTTTCTGAACTTTTCTCGATGCAATCTTGGATTAACCTTGATCGTTCCTTTGCGTTTATTATTTATTATTACCTGCATCGTGCAAGAGCATGTGCCGCATGAACTCGCGCATCCGGATCAACGGACTGCGCTTTTCCGTTGCCGGAACCGCAAAAGTCGCCAAACAAAAGGGACAAAGCAGTACATGCGTCCCATTGTGCTTCGTGCAAAAATGTTGCAGCAGGGCGCCCCGGTTAGAAGTCCTAAGGCATTTTTAAGTCAGTGAATTTTGAGATGAATTATTGCAAATCGATTTTGCTATAAAATTTGTTTTAATTAGAATTCTGGGTACTTGTGTAGTTTGGGTACCATTTTTTGGTGAAATTTTCCAAAAAAATATTTTTTTTGTTGAAAACACTGTAAAACTAATTTCCTAGGGGCAGTTTTTGACGCTGAATCCGAATTTGACGTCCGTCTACTGGGGTGGCCGATCGACCTTATAGTGGGGAAAATCCAAGGTTCTAATAAGTCAGTGCAAAAAAAGCGCAGAGAAAACAAATATTATGCGTCTCTGACGCTTTACTACAGAACAGCGGATCACGAAAGATCGAATTCCGCACTTTCTGGTGTGACGTTGGTGTTTTGTATTTTGAAAATAAAATTTTCGTTTCAATAATTTTCACCTTGAATTTTTCCAAATGACTATTGGGTCGTTTAATCATCCTAGTAATATGTCACAGTCACACAAAAGACAAAACGATGACTCTAGAATTAACCTTTTTCCATACACTCTTGGTCTTCTGATCCCAAAATTTGTGTGCAATTCCTCTGCGTCTGTGACGCACACAAAAGCACCATTTGTGTCTTTTGCTCACACCTGTTACATTAATTTTTTCGGCTCAAATTCAGCTGCGAAAAGACTGCAATTCCCCCCATTATTTTCCACACTCTCTCGCCTTCTCATCTTAAAATTAGTGTGCAGTCGTGTGCTTTCCTCTGCATCTTTTACGCACACAAAAAACACAGACCTAGTTGTGTCTTTGCTCACTCATATTCAGATTAAATATTTTTTCAGCTCAAATTCAGCCAAGGCATTCCTAAACTCACTTGTACCGGCATTTCCGGCCTCGGCCCGCGAAACGACACCCATAGGGCAAGTCTACAACGTTTTTGTTGGGACCGGGCAGGTGGTGAGTGGCCATGTGCTGGACAATGTACTGTGTGCCGACGACATGCTCGCAGATGTTGCAGACGTTCAATTCCGGCTTGCCGTCTAATAGTAAGCGTTCTCCACGTTTGTGGACACCTAATAAGAATATTTTTGAAAAACTGAGACCAACTTTATTCAGGTGAAACAACAAGGAAAATGCAAAGCACATCACGTACAGTTGGAAAATCAAAAGAATGAATTAATAAGCTACACCCGTCGCCATCGGGAAGCGATCAGCCCGTTTAAAAAAATCTATAACCCGAAGCGTTTGTAAATGTTCTCTCTTTTTCGCATGCTATTTCACCTTTTCTCTGTCCTTTACAGTAATCATCGTTGACAAAAAAACGAGCATATAAAGAATAAAACAGGAAATATAAAAGGTTTTCGCTTCAATATATAGATCATTTTTTAAAAATTTATTTTTGGAACATTTTTTGTGGCGCTGAGTTTAATACTTATTTATTTTCTAACAAAATAAGAGCTTGTTATTTTTGCGTGCTTATTCATCAAATTTCTTAAAATCGGCGTAAAAATCCTGTAGAAATCAAATTTTATTTTCGGCGCTATGATTTTATGACGCGTAAACATTCCATGTTAAATTATCGTTGTTTATTTCTTTTTCCTCGATTTATCCACTTTTTATGTGCTATTTTGCAAGAAGGAATTCGCTTCAAAAGATCCTAGAAAGGTCCATTTCTATCGAGAGACTATTTTAATTTTATTAATAAAATTCTATTTTTTTCCAGGATCAAGACAAGATTTTGTGCAATTTGCATTTTGCACAATCTTAATCCGGTTCTCGAAAAACCTTACGTAAGATAATTAGGTAATAAGAATTGTTTTGCACTTTGCCCAGCATACTATAACATCTTCCTAAAGCCGTAATCTAACGCCCCCTTTATTCAGAATTTTTAACTCATTTTGGTCATTTCCCTTTGACATGCAACTAAAGGCATCTCGGTGGCACTCTCCGAACGGAGAATCCCGTGCGAGCGAAATTTTGTATGGTATTTTCGGGAATTGATGTTTCAGGGAATAAGTATTTGTGGGGAATTTGAATGCCAAATTGACCCCCAACGAATGAAAATATTTTGGTCACGAGGACGTAGCCAGGAAAAATTTCGAAAGGGACTGAAAAAAGCATGCAGTCGGCAGTCCCGGTAGGGATTGTAATAGAAATTTTGGAAGATTATTTTTTTCCTATGAAATTTGAAAAAAATAAAAAGAAAAATTTTATAAAGTAATTTTTACAAGGTAGGAAGCCGGTGAAATCCGCTCAGATGCCGGCGGTTTTGATTGAAACTTTGCTTGGATTTTAGTGTTTAGGTGCCTATTTTTTGCCATTTTTACATTTTATACAGATCGAGTTAATTTTTTGTTTAACTAACGATGGTAGTGAAGTTGGAGCCGATGCGGGTTGGGTTGCTCGAGAAGACATTCAGGACAAGTATGGAGTCTCGTGACATCGTATCTTTGCTCATCAGGATTGCTTCCATCATCGCCAGTACCGTTCCCTACAAACAAGAAATTCCCCAAACCAACAAGTCTATATTATTATTATTATTATTTACTAAAATTTTATTGTATAAAATGGATTATGATTGATATTTTTTTGTTTTTGCTTCGGTTTAAGGGTAAAGAAATTAGAATTCTTGTAAAAAAATAAATATGCATAAATCCTATCAGATCAGACACGTAGATTCGGGGGGAAGCGGGAGGGGAAAGGACTACAACGGGAAGAATATAAACAAAGGTGCATCGGCAAGACGACGGGATTTTTGTATATAAGAATGTGTCCGATCAAAATGTCAAATAGAATAAAAAATGGTGCTAAGACGTTAAAAAATAATCGCCAAATGGACCAACCTGGCGAAAACTTTTTTTAAGCTTGCTAATAAGCCGAAATTTTAAAAGCCATTGTGCAGAATTTTAAGCTCTATCTTTTGGTATTTTTAGTTTTTTGGCATAGTAAATTTCAAATCAGGGCCCATTTGGTGGTTATTTTTAATGTTCTAGCACCCAAAATTTTTTATCTACAAACACATTTTATAGGGGTGGGTCGACCCCCTTCCCCCCTACTATCACTCACAAGAGGGGGCCGGTAAAGGGGGAAACCTTCGCAAGCCAGGGGAAGATGAAGAAGAGGAGGAGGAGACCTTCGTAAGAGGCTCGGCGGACCCGGGGTCCACGCAACTCGAACCCTGGCCAACTCGAACCAACCAAAACTCGAACCATAATTATTTTTTATTTTATTTTACAATTAACATGTTTTCACAAAAAATTTTGTCAAAAATTTTGTTTTTTGGATGTGGCGCCTCTCAATCAAATTAACATTAAATTTTCTTAAAGGTTATTTGCAAGAACAAATTCGCGCATATGCAGTGTGTGTGAAGTTGGATGCCGGCGAAGAATTGTCACTTTACGCCCGGAAGGAATATCAGCAGGCAAATCGGCGACTTCTTAACATCTTGGCTCGGTACGATGAAACATTCCCGGATGATTTTTTGACCCAATGCGCTTACTATATTCGTTATTGATTTTATATGTGATCGTAACTTTTTCATTTAAATTTTATTTTTATTCATCAAACAAAAATTTTACCAAAAAATTGGTGCAATTTTTGAGATTCGAGTTTAAAAAATAAATATGGTTCGAGTTTTGGTTGGGTTCGAGTTGTCCATGGTTCGAGTTGTACTTGGTTCGAGTTGCCACCGACCCGGCTGACCCCCCCCCCCTTTAAAATGTATGGCTATAAATTAGTTAACCGATTGGTCCACTTCCACTGAGAAATAGGGGTAGGGGTGGCAAAATAACAAAAAAGCACAAAAGTAAAATATTAATGCAGTCAACAAAACCCTCCAATTCTCTCACTTATAAATATTCTCACCTTCTATTCTTTCACCTCAACACCTACCTCGTCCCTTTTCGCTGACAGAGAAAACTAGAATGTGAAAAATGGACATTTCAGCCTAAAATGAGATTTTAGGCTAGTTTCTTTAAAAAAATCAATTTTGTTCACAATTATATCCTCTTAGTGTCAGCAAAGGAGGAAGGGGGCTAGGCGGAAGGAGTTAAAAGAATGAAATAACATTTTTTTTCTTGTTTTGCTCATGAGATTGAATTTGTCCGAATTCAAAAAATGAGAGTTTTTGGTCCTAATCATATTTATTCAAGCTTGGGCTCGTTTTTTATTCCATTTTATGACACGAGGTAGTGGTGCGGAAGAAAGGATGATGTACCAAGTGCCACCGAACATTCGAAAAATTGTGAGCATTATTCTTACCATTGTGTTCCGCCAACAGGATTTCTAAGTTTGTATAATGTTCTTCATTCTCCGTAGGTTTCTGGTGTACCACGTGTGCCCATGCATGGATGATGAACTGGATGTTGTTCTTCAGCCTCTTCCCACATGATTGGTACATGCACTGATGAGAAAAAACAATGAGTAAGGCTTAATTAGGCTTTTTCTTTTATTTAAATTTTTTCATTTTCTAATAAAAGAAATTTCTTTATCAGAAATTTCATTCTAATAAATTATTTAATAAATACTTTAATTATCTAATAAATACTTTATTAGAAATTTCATTTTCTAATCATTTTCTAATAAAATTTTTTTTTAGTTTCCAATGACGTAAAATCCGAATCTGACGTGTTATGGCGTTTCATTTGACATTTTTTTAGGTTTGTAGGACCCTTTTTAGGTAAATTTTTTTGGTAAAATCATCTAATAATTCACTTCCCAGTGGGTAATCTTTGATGCTGAATCCGAATCTGACGTCTATTTTGACGTAATGCGTCATCTGACGTCCCTTTTTGACGCTGACGTCAATTTTTTCGTAAAATCATCTAAAAATAATATTTTTGATTGTAATTTTTGACGCTGAATCCGATTCTGACGTGCTTTTCGACCTAATGCATCATCTGTAGAGACCAGATTTTTAGGCGCTAACAACCATCAAAATAGGTTCTATAATAGGTGCTAAAAAATTACAAAATAGGTGCTAAAAAATCGGCGGTTTAATGTAATATTTTTTTGATTTCACTATCAAAAACATCGTAATTTACGCATATTAATAGCATTATAGGTTTTTAAATGCAAACAAGATACAGTTCGAGTTTTTCTGGGATCAAGGGCAAAATAGGTAAAAATAGGTGACAAAACTCATTCGAAAATGATCCAAACAATTTTAGGAACATGTTTTTTATGCATATTTGGCCATAAACTATGCGCCAAAAAATAGGTTATAACCTAGAAATCCGGTCTCTAATCATCTGATGTCATTTTTTTGGTAATAATACGGTTTTAGCCCCTTTTTGAAAAAATCAAAGGCCCAAAATCACATTCTAGGGGCAGTTTTTAACGCTGAATCCGTTTCAGTCGTCCATTTTGACGTCCTGCGTCATCTGACGCAATTTTTTGACGTCAAAATTTTGTTCGTAAAATCTCCTAAAAATGACCTCCCGGTGGTAATTTTTGACGCTGAATCCGATTCTGACATCCATTTTGATTTAATCCGACATTCGAAACCACTTTCTAATTTAAAACTAGGCACTACCTGAAAAGCGGCCACTTTTGAAAACCACCCAAAAGGGGGGACCCTTTTGGGCAAAAAATGAAAAATTTTTTTTTTGTTTTTTTGCAACTGTTCTGCTCAAAAATAGCTAAAAAAGTAAAAAAAAATTGAAAAAAAAATTTTTTTGGTTTCACATGAAAAGGGTCCCCCTGTTAAATTTGGGGGTTTTCAAAAGTGGCCGCTTTTCAGGTAGTGCCTAAAACTACATACATCTAATGTATTAGATAGCTAGATCGGCGAGCCCAATAGTAAGGATTTCAATGTGAATTTAATAATCTCTTAGACCGCACCTATTGAACCGTGCCTTTGCCTAAGCCCCACACGAAAAATATAGGTAGTCGAGCACATAAAATTGAATTCCAAACAAATTTTTTGACGTGAGAATCGGATTCAGCGTCAAAAATTACCCTCGGGAAGTCATTTTAGGAGATTTTACAAAATTTTGACGTCAAAAATTTTTGACTTTAAAAAGTTGCGTCAGATGACGCAGAACGTCAAAATAAACTGTACTATTACCCGTTTTTTAACGTTGACATCAAAAAATTTTGGTTTTTTGGCGGAAAATAATTTTTTGAAGTCAACGTCAAAAAGTGACGTCAGATGACGCATTAGGTCAAAATGGACGTCAATATTGAATACAGCGTCAAAGTGCACTCCCGGAAAGTCCTTTTTACATGATTTTACAAAGTAAATTACCCAAAAGGGGGTCCTACAAACTTATTCAAATGTGTAAAGAAAAAACACCTCGAAGACTCCGCCAATTTCTTCATCATTGATGCAGAACATCGCAGATGTCTTCTTGTCTGAAGCCTCGATGTAGGTTTTGCAAAACCTGAATTGAAGTTTTCTTTAACCTTTTCTTTAGCATTTACCGTGAAATTTCTTCGGCGCTCCTGTTACCAAATGCCATCCGCTTCCCGCTGAACATATGCCCGTTGGTCAGCGCCAAATGCCCATTCTGCTGGAAGCTATTTTTGATTTTATGCGGTTCTTTCAAATGGAGTTGTGATGCCATGTCAATGTGAGGTCAAAAATCTGATGATTCTAAACGATCGATTACACGGAAAAAATTTTCTTCAAAATTTCATTAATTAAAAAAACAAATGAATTGTATATGAATTGTTAAAAACAATGAAAAAACAATGATAAGAAAATCGTAGAAATTTTTTTTTCAGATTCAAGAAAAAATGAGATCAAAAATTATTCATCGCTTGATGTCAAAAAATGAATATTTAGGCAGCCATTTATTTGATCAATTGTTGAGCATCCTAAAAATCGAGCTAATACTGATCTTTACATGAATTTAAAAAACTTAAATTATCTGCACGATTTAAATTTCCTCTTCTTATTGCAATTCTGGAAAATTCCGAATCTTTACCATAGCCAGCATGCGATAGACATATCGATTTCTTCCAATTCAAAAGAAAAGTACACAAAGCATTTTCTTAATCTACACGATTATTGATTGGCAAACGTCATGGAGTGCGTTTAATAGATTTCATGCTTGCTCGCTTCAAGTTTCTCCTGAATTCTAGTTCCTTAAAACTATTTTTATATATACAAAAGAAAGTCATCCAACCAATTGTTAGGAATAGGCGATGCCGAGATTCTTCGCGATTGACCCAACCCGTGCAATGAACCCTATGGTAAAACCATACGATAGTCGACTTTAGAATAAGAGATGAATTTCCTGGAACAATATTCATGGGAGACTGGTCAATTTTGCCATAAATAGTAGATCTTCTGGATCCTGAGCGTTTGCCAAGCTGAATTGGACAAAGTTAGAGCAGTTCGCTTGCGTACTTCTAAGAGGAAGGAATAATGCAGGGTTCTAATTGTCGAAATTTCTTTCAGCCAGATCGATTGAATGGTATCGCCTCGGAATGATAGAACATGATGAAAGTAATATTTGGTTGGGTAACCTAAGTTCTGTCATAATGGATGAAAAAATTTATTAACTCTTTAATTTATCAACCCTAATGAATTTGGTGTTGAAGACTTGTGCTTATATGAACTTCTTGTTTTCATGCCGAAAATGGTCTGTAAGCAGGTTGGCTTGATTTAAGGAAAAATTAGAACTATCTAGGAGTGTCGGAAACGATAGAAAAACATCAATTCTCTATAAAACCGCCGTTTAAAAAGCGACACAGCTATGTCGCGTTTTAAGCGGGCGGCTTTAGAAGGAAATCGACGCAGCACAAGAATAAGTTCGGCCATAATGGACGAGAGGCTCTATGACGGATGCAGCTACGTGGGCCGATCTAATAGTAGGTTGAGGATAAAACGATTTTCTATCCGCTTGGCTCATCCGGCTGGGGAAGTGACCATTAAAGAATAATCATCGTCGTGCGCCGTCATTTAGTTGGGCTGACTACCAACGTAGAGCACCTATCGCACCCCAATGCATAAGGCCAAAGGCAACAAACAGTACTGAATATATCTGATCTGGTACCTATTCAAGAAAGGACTCGCGATGACAACGATGAGGTTGTGACGACCCATGATGCGAGCAAATGATCAAGATGCCAATCCGCGGAGCTTTGGCTACCGTGGGGTCAGATGGAAGCTCAGCCATAGACCGGTAGGGGACATCTGAGTGAGTGTGGCCGTTTTAGTGTGAAAGCTAGAAAAAACATTATAATTCAGCTCAACCGTAACCTAGAGAAACGGCTATCCGACTTTTGCGGACCCGACTTTTGCGGACCCGACATTTGCGGACCCGAC
>LDKF01000178.1:55524-72447 GCA_001026735.1 Rotylenchulus reniformis | reverse complement strand
TTATTGGGTCCGCAAAAGTCGGGTCCGCAAAAGTTACGGTCCGCAAAAGTCGGGTTCGCAAATGTCGGGTCCGCAAAAGTCGGGGTCCGCAAATGTCGGGTCCGCAAATGTCGGGTCCGCAAAAGTCGCGCCACGAGAGAAACAAATTTAGTGTCATTAGATAGGTCTAAATATGTCTCCTATAAAAATACAAATGAGATGATCCGGATTGGCCGAGTGAGAAAAAAGATATGGCCAAACTAAGCATTAAAATTGTGATTTTGACCAAAGATTTGGCCATAACTTTTTTCTCACTAGGCTTATCAGGATGATCTCATTTGTATTTTTATAGGAACATATTTAGACCTATCTAATTACGCCAACTTTTTCTTTAGATTGTGTTTAAGCTGAGTTATAAGCTATCTTCTAACTTCCACAATCAAACGGCCACACTCAGATGTCCTCTTTCGGCCATAGACGTCATGTAGCCCAGGCGCAGTACCCCAACGCCAGCAGTGAACATTTGCTGCAGCCACGGACTCCTCTGCTGTCGGTACCTTCCACCCATTTGGTCGGCGATATTGCCGTTCACGCCTGTGCAACGTTGAGGCAACCAAAATTGTGGGAGTAACATAAATTGAACACTGAATGTCGTGGTTTCAATTGCCAAAGGTAGCCTACAAAAAATGAATGTACGCACAACTCAAATACAAACCCTACAATGTGTGCAATCGATTGTGGTGATCCCGACTTCACCATCCAAGCTGTAAGGGACGAGGCTATAGGCTCTGTACAAATGTTCCAAAGGTCAATTCTTCGAGAGCTAAAACTAAAGCAACATTCGACTTGTATAGTAATTCAAGAGAATCACCTTGAAATCGAAGGCTTGGTTGTCGAGACAGATATCATGTGATCGAATACAGACAAAGATGTAAAAAGAGGCGCGAAAATCAAACATGAAAAAAATATGAATAAAGAAAAAAATAAATTTAAACACCCAAAATTTTCCCCGCCAAACCGACCATTTACGCGGAGGTGCACCGATTGCTTGCTGCAGACGCATGTCCATTGAAGGTGGCCGCTTCGATACCCGCATTTGTTGCTCAAAATTGAATAAATGATGCATCCTCCGCTCGTCTGCTCCAACCGGCGCCATTTGCTGCTCGCCAGGGGAGCAAGTGATGATCGCGTCGCCTCGTGCTATTGTTGTTGCTCAATGTAAAACTTGGCAATTTTGTTCGCGCAAATCATTTGTTTCCCGCGTTGCCGCCGTTGTTGCTGTTTGTTGTGGTTGGAGAGGCGAGGGCGCCGGAGAACGAGAGGCCCAGCCCCTGAGTGTCTGGAAATGGGAATTTTTTAGTATTAAATTTATAGAAAAAATTTAAAAATATTTTATTGTTAATATCTAATTCTATAAGGATAGAAAGATCCCATGGAAAATTTTAAATTAACTACTGGGTTAAACCCCACTCCCCGAGATGTATGTAATATGATTTGTTAATTTCTTAAGAATGAAATATTTTTACAATTTTTATTCATTGGTATTCTTTTTATTTTATAAATGACATTAGGTTCCTTTAAAATTTTGCTAATAAGATAAAAATTTGGTGCCGGGAGATGCTTTGAGCCATGATTTCACGAAAAGTTCGAAATTATCGAAAGGATGTTTTTTGTGAAAATTTCGAACTTTTTGTCGGAAATCCGAAAAAATAAAAATAACAAAGGAATTAAAAGTCCGTACAACTTTGCCATTTATATTTTTGGTCTAGTTTTAAAAAAGCTTTTATTTTGACTATAGCATTTGGCACTTTTTTTCAACGCCTTAGCAAACAGAGATCAACTTTGGGGCCTGCGATCGGTGATAGATCCCCTCATATTTCAGAACCATATTTTGTCAGAAAACATTTAATCGCAGTGTAAAAATTTGGTGCCGAGAGAAAACACTTTGAGCCATAATTTTATGAAGCGAATTCGGTATTTTAATTTAGCTAGAGGAAAAGTGAATAAGAAAATCAGGCACAATATATTTTAACGCCAAAATGCTTCCGCGCGTCATAAATCAAAATGGACGTTACAAAAAATATATCAAAACCCAAAACGTTCTTAAAAGTTTTTTAATTTGCTAGACCAATACTTCCAGCGATAAAGTTGTGCAGAATTTTTTGCTCTATCTTCTGGCATTTTTAGTTCGAAATTGTTTTTGTGTTATGTGGCCTACGCCTTCGCGTATCCGCTGCGTCTCTAGCATACGTCGGCAAAGTGTCCCAGCAGTTGGGCCAAATTCGAACCCTCCAAAAAAAGCTCGCCTGAGGAAATTTTTTTTACAGTGACATTATAAAAAAACTGGTGCAAAAATTATTAAATGTTGGGTTCTTATCATAAAAAAGTACCATTTTTTCATTAACCAAAATTTTACTCTATTGCAGGTTCCGTTGGCCCTTATCAGGGCCATCGGAAATTTTTTTTTCGAAAATTTGCACCATTTTCTTAAGAAATTTACTTACTTTTTTGCAATTTCACTAGATTTTAGGGTTTCGGCAGCCTCAATATGGGCATTCATTTTTTCAGATTTTAGAAAAAAATTTTGACGCCAACTTAGAAAATTGACATCGGATGACGCATTATGTAGGTAAAAATGGATGTCAGAATCGGATTCAGCATCCAAAATTACCATAGGGAATAAACAAATTTGACCCGGTACTCAAAAAAATTCGAGTCCCAAAAGTAACCGTCTTTCCTTTTTTACTAGCGCCACAATTTTTTACAGCAGTGGCTTTTTGAAAATCTAAAATTTTAAAGATTTGCTTAATTTTATAGAATTTTAAATCAAGAATTTTTTGAGGAGTTATATGGAGGGTTAAGAATATTTTTATATTTTTATTGGACTGTAAGAATGGCACTTTGCCAAAATCGACCGTTTATATATTCCACTTTTTGGGCGAGTGGGCGACAAAAGAGGAAGAAAATGGCTGATGAATAGGGCGAGGATAGTTAGGCAAATGCCTATTTTTTCCTGGCATCAGAACGTCGAAATAACCACGAAAAACGCATTTTCCACTTGATTTGAAGCTTCTAGAGTAACTTTTAATTTGCCTATTTTGCCTTTTTCGTGCCTATTTGCCTACTTGCCTATTTTGTGCCTATTTTGGCATTTTCGAGCATATTTGGTGCCTATTTTGTAATTTTTAGCCAAAAATGCCTAAAAATTTGTCTATTTTGGCACTTCCAGCATATTTTTTGCATTTTAAAAATTTATAGACATTTTATACAAATTTTGCGAATTTTAGGCATTTCGTAGTTCCTTTGTAATTTTCTCCATTTTATAGCTATTTTTCATTTTTTTAATCATTTCATGCCTATCTTTTTCAACTGTCAGGATTTTTTATGAAAATTTCCAAAAATGATTAGTGAAAATCAACAAAATGCATGGTTTTTATTGGTTTTCGTTAAAATTTGTGTTTTTTTTTGTAAAAATATTCATTTTTTACATGTTTTAGTAAATTTTGAGCATATTTTATGCAAAAATTTGGTCATTTTTAATGCCTATTTTGGTGCCTATTTTGGCTTTTTTGAGCCTATTTTAGGCGCCTATTTTAGGCGCCTATTTTGCCATTTTTATATGCCTAACTATCCTCGCCCTACTGATGAATGATGAAATTGTAAAGAATTCGGCACTCCTATGTACAGAACCCCACACAAAACACCCCCAAATGGAAAAACGAAATATCCCAAAGGGCAAGACATCTGCATACAAATATAAAAATTCTTGAAAAATTTCTGAAATACCGAGGATTATAATTTTTTTTAAATCCAAGGCCTTATAAAATTTTTGAAAATCCAAGGTCTATAAAGTTTTTTGGAAATCCGAGGTCTGTGAATTTTTTGAAAAAAACCGGAGCCTATGAAAATTTAATTGAAAATCTGACGCCTGTGAAATTTTTAAAATCTCACGCCTGTGGAAAATTTTCAAAGGTCCGTACATTGTAATGAGTCCGGAAATTCATTCGGAGATGTTTTGTCTTTAGGAATATTTCGTTTTTCTAGTTGGGGATGTTTTGTGCGGGGATGTTTTGTCGGGACTCCAAAGAATTCTGTGAAATTTCTAGAAACAAGAAATTGACGCGAATCTTGTAAGATTTGGAAAACTTTTTTTTCCATTTAAATCTAACGCACGTATGTATGTAAGTTGCGAAATCAGCAGAATGACTACCAAAAAACAATCGATAACAATACGATGTGCTGCTGTCTGCGATTTCATTTGTCAGTTGGAGGTCGAAGGAATAGCAGTGCGCCAAAAATATTTCATCAACATCACACGCGCTTGCATTGCAGTAACGCCCCCCATGGCGGAAAAAAATAAAATTTTCTAAGGCCATTTTCGTCGAACAAATAATACGAGAAAAATGTATCCAGGTAGAATCAGAAATTTTACGTGAGGTGCCGTCATGTAAAAATTTTATAATTATGTAAACTTATAGGCAAAGTTTTGATGCTGAATTATAATTTAGCATTCATTGACAAAATTACATGACGTCATCTCGCGTGAAACTCACGTCACATGACTCGATACGCCAAAACTTGGCTTCCTATGACCTTTAACTAGAAATACGTTCTCGTTTTTTTCTATCAAAATGGCAGGGATTTACTAGGCTATTCTCGCAAAATCTCTCCAGAACACCTAGGAAAATCCTCTTGAAACTCCGAGTAAATTAATGCAAATTTTCAGTTGCCAAATGGGAGGCTTTAGCTGAGAATGAGGAAGCTAAACGGGAGGTGGCTGATGCTTGGAAGGCTTCAGCAGAAAGTACAAAAAGGATCTGCTTCGCTGCTGGGAAACGGGCCATCCGTACACCAAATGTACTTCGCACTACGGCGAGCTCTATCGGGAGCATATCCGTCCAAACCTGGGGCGTCCCATGCAGCGTTCGAAACCAGGTAGCGAGAGGGGGGGGGGGCTTGACCAGGTTCCATGAATTTGTCGGTAAATTTTTGAACTTTCGTCAGTGAATAATCAGAAATAAGGGACTTTCGTCGTGGAAGTCAAAAATACTGACTTTCGTCAGTAAAAAAACTATGAATTACTGTAATTGGTTAGGAAATTTGCTATCAGAAGCCATCTAGCACTCGTTTATCATTAGCATGAACTAATTTTCCGACAAAAAAAATTGACGAAAAATTCCCTTTTGACTTCTATTAAATGAAATTTCTGGCTCCTTTGTACCGAATTGTCTATATGTAAGACTTTAACCCAGGCAGCGGAGGACATTGGACCGATGTTACCATGGGCAGCAACGGACCAACCTATAACTACTCAACATACAAGAGCCGAAACCTGGTTGAAGTGGCAGAAAGGGCCGGGACATCGACGGCAAAGGCTTTAGCTCGTGGTGGAACAAGAGCTCACGGGGGAGGAGGAGGAAGAACATGAAAGGAAGAAGGAAGGACGAGGAGAAAACATCGGCATACATACAAGGGCGACATTGGATTTTTCATTGTTGCATTTTATTTCTTTGTGCACCTGATTTTTTTAAATTTATCTATTCAATCTCTAAAATTTACAATTTATCGTTTGCTTTTTGCTTGGTTTAAGGTCGTAGTTACAGAAAAAATTTTATAATTAAACTGGAAAGGGGAGACCTTCTGTTCCTTAAATAAATTTCATTTCTCTGCTGCTAACGAAACACTGTTGTTCTAAGTATGAATATCCACTTACGACCATTGTTCTATGTGCTCGCCAATTTTCCAGAATGGGCCTCAAGTTTCTGTAGCGAAATAATTTTTGGTCTTCAAAACATCATTGATTAACAGGATATATAATATTATAGATTAATCAATCAAATAACAAACATAAGAAAGGAAGCAAGAGAGTAAATAATAAAAACTGTTGGTTCTAAAAATTTAAATTCTTAAAAAAATAGTTGTGGAACGCAGTTCCTCAAAGGAGTTTTCCAATCCAAAATATAATAGTTTTCAAACTTAAAATCGAAAATTCAAGATTTACGGTCCATCAAATAGAAATTAGAGATTTTTGGCTTTCCAAAATTTTCAGGGTTTCCGATTCAAATCCGAAATCTTGATGGATTTTTGGTCGAAAAATCCGATAAACCAAGATTTTCCGGTTATCAAAATTTGCATGTGTTCCGGTCCAAAAATCCAACATTTCAGGAGTTTTCAGACAAAAAATTGGATTTTGATGGGTTTTACGGTCACAAAATCGGATGTTTGGCAGTTTTTCACTGCAAAAGTCGGGCCATGGTCTTGAACTTGCGCTCCAGCACCTCCAGCCTCGCGTCCATCCTCACGCACATCCCCTTCAGCTCCCGGTTTTCCTTCTTCAACTGTCCATTTTGGGCCTTCAACTGCTCCAACTCCCAGCGCACCTCTTCCCGGGCCTTCTCCGATTCCTAGGGGGGGGTTGGTTTTCAAAAAAAACCCCGAAAATCCTGCTAATAGAGGGTTGATTTTCAAAAACGCGAAAGTTGAAGTTGGTATCCGAAAAAACAAGGGGTTTTTTAAAATTAAAACCGGGTTGATTTTAAATGGGCATCGGTTCAAAAGCGTAGGGGTTGATTTCCAAAAAAAGTAAAAAGCCCGAAGTCAGGGACAACATTCTGAATTCAATTTGTTGGTCTTATCAACGATCGACATTTCGATCCAGAAATTTCGTGAAAATCAAGTGAATTAGGGTAAAAATTTCGAAGCCTACGAACCCTATGATTTCAAAAGACATGGAAAAGGTTCTTTCATCTAAAAATATTTTTTTAATTGGAATTTTAGGGGCATCTTAGAATTAATAATCGAATTTGTTTTTTTACGCTGAAATAAAATTTTGCAAAGTTTTCTAGATCCATTAGGTGGTTAAGGAGTTCGTGGGCCGAAAGATTCAGAAAAATTCAAAATGCGAACCCTCTCCACCCGGGACATGCTCGTTTCCACAAGGAAGGAGTCCAGCCGTTGCAGGCGCTGTTGGGCCGAGAACTTGTACAGCTTGAAAATCACGGAGAAAAACTTAGGTCTAGGCCTCAGAAAAAAACAAATTTTTACATCGGTCATCCGCTTCTCCGCCTCCGGCTCCACATTGTGCCGGTAGTGCACCGAGGCGCGGCGTGCCAACTCTTGCAGCTGGTCAAGCAGAACGTCCGCCTGAAAATTTTCGTCGAAATTTCGTCGTTGGCGCAGTGGTAATGCGCTAGTTTCCGGTGAAGAATTTGGGAACAGAAATTCGCTTTAAAAAATTGAAAAAAAAATTTACCTCGTCATAGCTGAGCTGCTCGCCCACCCCGGCCACCATCTCCTCAATACGGCCTAGCATTGACAAAGCTTGATCCAACAATGCACCGTAGGGGAAACAGAGCACACCTAAGGGAGAGGGTGCGAATTTTTATTTGAAATTTTCGGATTTCAATTTTTACCCTCGTCCATGAAGGAGCGCATCGAGTCCACTGGGTTCAGCACGTGGACATGAATTCGTGTCAACAGCTGGATGGGCTGGGCCAGCCGGGGCTCGCGGTTCAGCTGAAAATTTTCAAAAAATTTTTTTGAAACCTTGGACCCTCAAATTATGGAGGATTTTCATAAATAGCATTTTGCCAAATTTCAAAATAATTTTTTGGCGCCAAAACCTTTCTTTGGCACTCGCTGAGCATCCGTTGGGCCCGGCCCAACAACTGGTAGTAGCCTTGGTTGAGCAGTTGGCCACAAAGTTCGTCCCAATGGGGGTGCACCCGGCGCATTTCGCCCATCTGAAAATCGATTGAAAATCAACCCTAAAATGAATAAAATTTGAAACCCTTGAAAAGGCTACGAAATGAGAGCCAGAAATTGGTGGAAATTCAGGAAAATGACCGTAAAATGGAAAATGAAACAAGTTCAGAATAATCTATAAAAATGAGCTTAGAAAATCCGGAAAAAATGTGCTTTTTAAATAAATGAAATTGACAAGGCAGAAAATCACGAAAACCGGCTTTAAGAAAACGNGCGCATTTCGCCCATCTGAAAATCGATTGAAAATCAACCCTAAAATGAATAAAATTTGAAACCCTTGAAAAGGCTACGAAATGAGAGCCAGAAATTGGTGGAAATTCAGGAAAATGACCGTAAAATGGAAAATGAAACAAGTTCAGAATAATCTATAAAAATGAGCTTAGAAAATCCGGAAAAAATGTGCTTTTTAAATAAATGAAATTGACAAGGCAGAAAATCACGAAAACCGGCTTTAAGAAAACGAAAACTCTGTGAAATTATTGAAAACCAAAAAATTATTGAGAAAAACTCCATTTTTCTTCATAGCCCACCTCTTTGTAGGAAAATAGGCCAAGGGTCTGCAGCAAAACAGGCACCGGCAGGCGCGAGTTGCCCTGCATGCCGCGCACGAGGGCCGGCGGGCTGGTCAGGGAGTTGCGTGCCTCAGCCTTGTTAGGCGGACTCGGGCTAGACTGATGGCGAGCCGAAACACGCCGGGAAGAGACGGCGAGACCGCGGCCAGCAGATGCGGAAGCCTGAAAAACCAGATATGAGATAGAAAAAAGCAAGCCTAAGGGCTCGAAAACTAAGATTTAACGGGCTTTGAAACGTAAACTAGGCCTTCGGGCTTGAAAATCTAGCTTCCGAGCTCGAAAACCGAGTCTTCTGGATCATAAACCATGTCTTAGAGCTTGAAATGAGACTAGACTAACGGACTTGAACCAAGCCTATAATTCGAAAATCAGGCCCAAAGTTTTGAAAACCCAGGTATGAATAGAAAAACCAGATTTGCAGGTTTATAAACAGGTACAATTGCTTGAAAACCCAGGTTAGCTCCTCTGAAACAACTTGTAGGAAACCCCTTCAAAACATGAAATCCGGATGCATCGGCTCGAGGGTAGGCCTATAAACTCAAAACCATGTTAATAGGCTCAAAAATACCGTCGTAGTCAGCAGCAATGAGGACGAAGTACGGCCTCCACCGGCGGCGGCCATTCTTGGCACTCCATCGACAGCAGCAGAGGTATTTCCTGGCGGTAGTGCCTGTGAGCTCGTGCCGAGCTGTAAAGAAAACATATTATAAGAGCTGCATAACATCGTAATGAACATATTGTAAGGATACTGTAGGTGTAAGGAGATGTAGGTTGATATGCCCCGAACAGTTCCAAATTTAGTGCGATACCCCCCATCATACCGTATATCTTACAAGTTAGCCAGGGGAATAGGGCACAATATTATACTATACGGCGTAGAGAAGGAGAGGGTGCGCTAAGAGCTGAACCAAGATTGAGAATACAGTAAGGCAGAATATGGTGAAGAATACGGTAAAGTTTCAATAGAACACAATGTATAGCTCCTTGTCCATCCGCCGAATGGCTCAATGTCCCCTCCATCCTCCGTCCCCCTTACCGTGCTCATCAGCGAGAAGTCGTCCCGAATGGACAGGTCGTCAAGTTCGAGCAGTTCGGCGCCGCCCGTCATGCTGCGGTCCGCACTGCCACCGCGCAACAACGCCAGCGTCGTCTCGTCCTCATCGTCGTTGGTCATCGTCATTGTGGTGGTGTTGTCATCCCGGATGGACCTGCAAAAATATGAGAAAATCAGGGAGTAGATTCGGAAAAAGGAAAACTGAAACTAATGGTCTAGTTTTTTGAAAAGCTGGTAATACAAAAATTGTAATCGTCGAACTTCTAAAAAAAGTATAGAGCTAAATTTTCAAAAAACTCCGAACACTTGAATTTGAAAATTAAGGGTTTTTATATTAAAAACAAGTAATTGGCTTTTGAAAATCTCAAAATAAGGGGGATAAATTGGTAATAATCCAGAGAAAGATCAGGGAGGTTTTTGATTTTCATGGGAAAAACTCGAAAATCTGAAAAGGGCATCTTAAGGAATTTGGAAGCTAAGGACCGGGTAGGAAGGAGGCTTAAAGTTTTCGAACATCCCCGATGCAGAGTACAGGCTCGCAGCGGCACACTCTCGCCGCTCACCTCAAATGTCGCTGGTCGCCGATGTCGTCCTGCTCCTCTCGCTCCGACACGCTGCCACAACTGCTGATCGGCGACAGGATGTTCAGCTGCTGGCTGCTGATGAGGCAGCCGCCGTTCTGCAACAACAGTCGCTGGGTGCCATTGGCGCCGTTGGACCCTCGGCGAGTGCTCGCCCCCACAGTCGCCGGCGACTGTTGTTGTTGCAGCAGACTCAGCGACGGCGACGGGGCGTCCTCGCGCCTGAAGCGTCTGTTGCCGCCGCCGGCGCCGGACAGAGCAGAATGATAAGAGTCGCTGCCGGTCGGCGACGGAGACGAGTCCGGCGACTGTGGCGGAAAGTTCGCTCGCTGCTGCGGCGCGGCGACTGGAGGAGTTGCGTTCGTCTCTTGAGTGTTGCGTATCTCTTTCAATTGTTGCGTCGAAATTACGCCGTTTGACATGCGCAATTCCGTTACGGTGCCGTCCTCCAGAGACTTTTTGCGTTGCTCCATTGACGCATTTTCCGAGTTTGCGTTTTTGGTAGTTGTGGAAGTTACGCTGTTTTGCGCTTGTTGGTTTACGCAATTGCGTTCAGCGGGTTGTTGCGTTCCGGACGCCGCTTTTGGCAACATTTCTTCCTCTTCCTCAGATTCATCGGCGCCAAACCGTGCCACCGGAATCTCTGTCGCCGGAGATCCGCGATGGTTGCCGCTTATAATCCGTGACGCGGAAACACCTTTAACCTCTGCGTCGTTTGAATTCCGTGACGCTGATGCAGCTTTTGCTGTTTCAATTTCCAACATCCGAGAGATGGAAATGCCTTTGACTTCCGTGTCTGATGAGGTCCGTGACGCAGACGCGACTTTTGCCGCTTCTGGCTTCGGCCTTTCTGACTCAGACGCAACTTTTGCCGCTTCCGGTTCCGACTTTTGTGACGCAGACGCTACTTTTGCCGCTTCTGGTTCCGAAGTCCGTGACGTGGACATAGATTTGCTCTCTGCGTTCGCTGTCCGCGACGCTGATGCACTTTTAACTTCCGCATTTGAGGCTTTTGACGCTGACGCATTATCCGCTTTTGGCTTCGACGTTCCGTTGGTCAGCGGTTTCTTTGGAGCTGCGTCGCCTATGGATAGGGTGGAACTTTCAGACGGGTTGGAATCTGCAATTGAAGAGGTGGAGCATCCGTTGACGCCGTTTTCCGTGGGCCCTGAAAATTTTTTAGGGGTCTGGTTTTCGATTTTCTGAAAGAACAGTTTACCGCTTTCGCTCTTCTCCGGAGTACTGCTCTTGCTGTCTTTGCGTACTCGACGGACCAGCACCTTCTTCTTGACCACCTGCAACCAAAAAAAATTTCAACTAATTCCATAGCTAATTTCCTCGTTATTGGCCCTCCTAAAGGACTAAATTTCGAACTTTAGGGTCATATCAGTAGTGAACTTTGCGGAATGTGACCGTCAGTTTAAAGATTGTAACCAGTTTAGATAAGGACCATTGGACTAGGTCCCTGTCCAAGCCGGATTACATCCTAGTTGTAAGTCTGTCCGGGGTCTGACTAATAAGTCGATTCATAAACCGGACTTACAAGGGAAGGGTAAAATATGTGAATCGCGGATCAATTCGAGACCCGTATGATATTGTAGAGCATCTACAAGTTCCGTTGTAATTTTTAATATTAGCGGCCCTCGTCCACATGAAAAAAAATTATGAGTATTTCTTTCCGGATCCGCGATCCGTGCGGGTGAAGTCAAGAGCATGCGAGGATGGGAAAAATGAATGATCAAATTATTCGTGGTTATTCGGTCATACACTCATGACATATTCAAACTTTTAAAAATTACGCCATCCTTTTTGGCAAATGATCATTCCGCACGCCTTCACTCGCACGCCCTTGACCCGCGGATCAAGAAATACTCATAACTTTTTTCCATGTGGACGAGGGGCCGCTAATATTGAAATTTACAACGGAACTTGTGGATGCTCTACAATATTATACGGGTCTCGAATTGATCCGTCACATATTTTACCCTTCCCTTGTTAGTCCAACTTAGAGCAGACTAATCCTAGCCTGTACCGGACTAGGTCCCGGATTGAGTCTGACTAAATCCAAGCTTGCGCCTGACTAAGTCATCGGATTAGGAGTGAGGACTAAAAGATTTCTAAATAACACTAAGTAAGTCCCAGGGTCAATAAAAAAACTTATTTTGGAATAATAAGTTTTCCGTTCGATGGGTGCATAAGTCTAAGTCCCACTCGCACCTTCTTGGTGCTTCCGGCCACAATGCGTCGCGTCACCGGTGCCATCCACACCATCACATCCCTGGGATGTTCCTTTGCGTCTTTCTTTTGGCCTTCCGTTTCCTCTTCCGGCCTCAACAGTTCGATGGACCCCTTGCAGGCCAGGAGCATGGCCCACGCGTCACGGCCCAACTTTGCGTTCAGGAACGCACGGATTGGTTGACGCCAGTCGGAAGTTGCGTTTCCGCCGGATCCGGAAGAGGCGCCGCGCGGACCGGACAGCATCAGGCGCAACACGTGCGGGGGCGACTTGCCGTCGGACACCACGTGGAAGCCCTTATGGACAGATGGAAAGGACTAATTGCTAAAGTTCCAGGCGCTAAATTCCGTGGACTAATAAGAAAGATCAAATGCCATACCAAGTTGAACCGGTTTAAAGGTTCAACTTCACCAAGTTTCAAACTTTCTTTGATTGTTCAAAAAAAAAGTTTCTCCGTAAAATTGTTGGGGAAAAACTGGAACTCTTTTCGATCCGGTGACATTTTTTTCCTTGGAGAAGTTTCGTCCCCACCATAAATGGCCCAAAATTTTCGGGGTTTTCAATAAATCCATAAGATTTGCCCCAAAATTACGTTGCTGGTAGCCAACAGATGCCCTTCAGGAATCTGCTTGATAGCCTCCTCGGTGCTGATACTGTCTGGCACTAAAAATTCGGCAAAATGAAGGGACAAATGAAATTCCAGGAAAATTTTCCTCCCTTAACTTTTTTTTTGAATGCATTTGTTTCATATGGAAAAGAAAAAAATCGGGAAAGTTGGACTATTTTCTTAATTTTATTGATTTTTATCCCGAAAAGATTGTGTAGAAGGGGAAAATTCAATAAAGGATCATATGATTTCTGGCTAAATTTTCTGTTTGAGCAAACATTCGAGAAATCTAGTTCCTCTCGTTTTCCCGTAACCTTACCGATGTAGACCTGTTGGCCCAGACCATTGACCGGCAAGTTCCAGGGGGCCTGGCTCAGGTTCGGGCACGGGCTCAGGTCGGCACGAACGGTGGCAAAATGAGGACGAATGGCACTGAGCAGCTCTGTGGAAAATTTGGAATTTTAAACAAAAATTTTGGGTTCTCATCAAGTTCAGAAGGTTAATTTTCAAGCAAAAAAATTGTTTACAAATTTCGGCAGGGACACGGATTATACCTAATAGAGTTGATTTTCAACTTTTTGAAATCGCATCGAAATTTCCTATTTTTGTGAAAAAATTGGCATTCATTTTTCATTTTTTAAATTTGATTTTGGACTTTGCAAAATTTTGATAACTTTCAATTTAATAATTTTTTCGAAAAAATTATTTTATTTCGGAATAAATATGGATTTTTCCAAAAATTTCTCAAAAATTTTTTCAAAATTTCGCTTTGAGATTTCCAAAAATTAGTTTCAGAAACTCTATCGATAAAATTATATTTCCATTTAAAATTTTCCCCAAAATTTTTCAATTTGATTTTTCACCCGTAACGAGCTCGGGCATGTTCGGCTTGGCCAGCTCGGGCATTTTTGGGCCGGCGGTGGTGCCAATGCCGTTCAGCGCCGGTGCCGTGGACGAGGGGGACAGGCTGGTGGACAACGTGGTGGGCGGAGGCAAATGTGGCCCAATTTGGGGCCAAAATTTATGAAAATATGGGGGAAAATTCCTGGAAAAATTAGGGAAATTTCTTTAAGATTGGGAAATTGGAGAAAGGTTTGATCCATCTGTGGTTAAAAATTCCTAAAAAAAATAAAGTCGGAAAAAATCGGAAATGGAGGCAAAATTGGCTCAAGCTCAATTCAAAATTTTATGAAATTTTGGGGAATTTTTTTGAAAAATAATCAGCTAAAAATTCGGAAAAATTTGAAATTAAAAAAAGTCCAATTTAGGTCCAAATTAATTAAAAGTTGGAGGAACTGAACTCTTGACAATAGTTCCAAGGTATAAGGATTTATGTTGTGAAAATGATCGATTGATTGATCAATCAAAAATAATGGCCAAATGGACATAGAAAAGTCCCAGCGATAATGGACGAGGAGGAAAGTGAAAGATGATCACCCTGATCGGACTATAGTCGGGAGCAGGGGGAGGGGTCCGGGATGGGCCAAAGGGATACATAGATCGATGGAATGGCCAACTCCCTCTCTCTCTCTCTCTGATCACTTTTTCTGGCCATTCCGATTGACCGATCGATGGATGGCGGGGGAGGACAAAGGAATGAAACTGATCTGGTCGGCCCTACAGCAGTCAGTTGTCCTCCTCCCCCGGCGGGTGGCCCAAGGCTTAATCCCTGGGGAAGGGGAGGGATATTGGGATAACGCCTAAGGGAAGAGATGGAGAGAGAGGGAGAAAGTTTAAACGAGAGAAAGAAAGAGGGAAAAGTAAACTTGATCAGAGCGGAGTGATTGAGAGAGCGAAAATAAGAGAGTAAAAAGCCATAAGAGATAGAGCAAAGGAAAGAATGAAAGAGAGAGAGGAGAGAGAGATAAAACCACAAGCAGATAATGTGAGAGAAGAGATGTAGATAATGCTCTAGGAGAGTGTGAGAAAGAGAGGGATAAAGCCATAAGGAGGAGCGAGAGAGATAAAGCCACAAGGAGAGATTTCGATAGAGAGAGATAAAGCCTCAAAGTACAAAAGATAAAAGCGAGAGATAAGGCATCGAGGAGAAAAGAGAGAGCATCGAAGAGAAAGGGATAAAGCCTCTCAAGAGCGAGAATTTTACTCGCTCTCGAGAGGACCGATCTCAAGATGAAGAATAAGGAAGACAAAGTGATCCGCCTAAAAAAAGGATCCGGATCAGGGCCAACCGACACAAGTGGTTCCTCCGCCAGCGGGGGACCTAAAACTGATGATGGACCCGATTTTACAACTGTTTGCGTTGGTTTCCTCTTCTCTTGGAGAGGGGGAGGAAGACCGGATTGAGGGTTTTGGATGGAAAATGAAAAAAGTTTCTTTGTCGTCAATTTCAAGAAAAAGCGTCATAACAAGTGGGGGGGATTGGGACAGGAATGCATGAAATGTGGAGGATAAAGGCATGAAAACATCACAATAAGAATGAGCCAAAAAAGTGTTTGAAATGCCAAGGCATAAAATATGAAAAAATTTAGGCCAAAAAAAATAATAATAGTCAAAAATTGGCGGAAATAAGAATGCTTATTTTTTGAATAAAATCCTTTTTCTACAGGAAAAATCAAAATAGAAAAAAGTTAAATTTTTGGAAATATTTCTATATAAAAGTATGAATTTGGAAAAATCAAAGATCACAGGGTCAGTTCCGCGCCGGCCACCTTATTCTGCACATATTTGCTGAAGGTCCGCAAAAATTTGGGATACTCGCGCTTGATAAGGGGGGGGGAATCATGTATTATAAAAAATAATTCCTGGGACAAAACCTAAATTCAGTTACTTTTCAATATGCAGAAAATTATTATTGGCTTGGAAAATTTTTTGAATTTTTCGAAATTTTCTAAAATAATACTATAATTACGGAATTCAAAAAAACCGTTCAAGCTAAAAAATCGTACATCATTTTATGTTTTTAGAATTAGAAGCTTGATTTTTTTTATTAAATAACATTATTTAATTGTAATTGTAAAAAAATTAAATAAAAAATCAGAAATTGCCAGGGGACTTGAACCGGCATCCTTTAATCTACTCTAAAAAATTGAAATTAAAATAATCTACCTTGTAAACTTGGCGAACACCAATTTTTGGCACCCAACCGCCAGGATGAACTGAAAAAATATTTAAAAATAATATAAAACATATTTAAAATAAAATTTCAGTGCAAATTTGGATTGAGATTTAGGACGATTTTGCATGCGCCACTCCATCTCACCCATTCAAATTCGCTTTTTCAGGTTAATTTTGCTTTCATGAACGAATGACAAAATAACCATAAAATTCAATATACGATCGGTGCTTTTTGAAGGCTTTAAAAAATAAAAATATTATATAAAAAAATCCAATGTAAAGGTTTTAAAATTTTCTAAAATATACTTCATTACAGGATGTATCCAGTATTTCGGGATGGGGGGCAGAGCACAAATTTTCCGCCTAATTTTTTCCCCGGCGGCCCCGATAGGAGCCGACGGAAAGTTTTTTAAGATATAGGCTCTTATCTTAAGAAAGTTGGTCAATTTTTGCTTAAGGCATGTTTTTTTGTGAAATTTCGCCGTGTTTTGGGTGTCTGGAGGAACCTCCCGATTTAATTTTTCCGCGATGGGGGGGGCAGTTGCCCCCCCCCCTCTAGCCTCTAGGTACGTCCCTGATTCATTATGATAAAAAAAATCCTTTAAAAGGGATGAAAAACTACTATCACAAATAATTTTACTGACAAGAAAACCCGGCAAAGCCCTCTTGAAATTTAAAATTCTATTAAAAAACCGACCCTCCGCCACATAGGTGATCCTACACCGAACATCATTTCGTGTCAATTTCTCTTTGTTCTTTTCAGGGTTCTTCAACTCCGTCTGGCACAACATGGCGATGGTGAGTTTCACGCGAACCGCGGAAGAGTCCGAGAGCTGTAAAATTTAAAATTTTTGTGTAAAAAAATTGTGGGATTAAAAAACAAACCGGAACATCGTCGCGTTCAGTGGACTGATTGCAGACCTAAAAATTAAGGCATAAATGATTTTTTTGGATTGATCAGCATCCACATCCGGAAACATGATGAATTTCGTGAAAAGAAGAAAAAAAGGCTTAGGCCAGTATATAGACCAAGGGCGTAGCCAGGGGGGCTGGGG